>WYDI02075456.1:0-24948 GCA_009867235.2 Psittacus erithacus
AAATTGTCTTCAGCTGAACTTATCACCGGAGTCAGTGCCCCACGTCTCTACAAAATAAATTCAAGGATACGTCAATGGTAATGAAAAATTATTAAGCTTAGACACCATTTAGTATAACACAGGTATAGAATTATATTCTCATAGAGATGTTTTTTAACTTTTCCAGGAGGCATTGATCAATAAAAAGTAGAATTAATCCCTAAACCATTCCAAAACGTGAAACTCAGGCTTTCGTTTATATTGAACTCATGGTATTGAACTACATATACCAGGGATCTGACAGCACTGTGTGATATTGCTGCTGCACCATCTGTGCAGCAAATGCACACCTAAACTAGAGGGAAATGCTGGTGGAATGCAGTGGAATTTTTAACTCAGTGTTTCTGTTTTAAATGCTTTATGGGATCTCACTGCTGATCCAATATTAAAATATTGCTAAATATTGTACAATAACAGTAACAGTACATGTTAGAATAGGCTTTTTGGAAATAAGATTGGATTTGTGAGCACATCCAATGTGAAACCCCAGCTTGAAGATGATTACTAGTGCTTTGGCATTCACACAATGAGACCTGAATTTACTCTATTACATTCTTGTATAGATGGTGCATAGAATTTATTAATTTTTACAGTACTCTGATCTAGGAAAGAAAATGCACTTGAAAGTGGAAAAATAGCCTTGTAATACTCTGCAAGAGATTTTTTTTATCAGGCATGGATGAGGAAGATACTCAGAATAACAGGAAAAAACAAAGCACTGAACATAGTATCTGAGAGAGGACACTTCACATGGCATAATATTTTATCAAAGTATTTGCTCTTTTGACAAACACTCTTTCGACAAACACTCTTTCCATTGTGCAAGTAAAAAATAAAATCTGGGCTGACTGAAATATTGCCCTATTAAGTGTAGTTTATTTAATTAGTGTCAAGAGATTCCCTGGAAGTTTGTATTCTATGTGATTTTCTTACAATTTTCTGTATTTATATTCCTTCTAAATTCCTTGTAATAAGTTTAATGCTGAAGATTCTATTCGATACTTCCATAGGTAGCAAGTAGAAATTTAGTTATTCTCTCATTTTAAAATAAATTTCTTATATATTTACTCCATAAATAAAAGCAGCCTATTTCTAACCACTATCCACTGCCACAAAAGTAGGTATGTAGATATCCTGTTCATATAAAAGTGAATAAAATTGTTCCTTCATTATCATGCACACAGTGTTCTACCCACTGTGAAGCTCAAGATTAAGAAGAAAAGATGATCAACATCTTTTTCTTTTGATCCTACAGTAGTTGTGTACAGGACTGGTGGTTAGAACTTCATATGAAGAACAAATAAATCAAAAGCAAGAAGGACTCTGAAGAAGTGATTAGGTCTTCCAGCTGCAGTTCTTCTTGGAGATAACCACCTCCACCTGCCTGGCTACAAGCAGAGGAAAGAAGTGAATGGAAACATCAGCTTGTTGTGAAGACAATACTTAGTTTTAGTAGGTTTTTTTAGGCCAATTGTGAAGCTGACATACATTTGTATTTTCAAACTACCAGCTATTTGAAGAAAAATGGTTCTACCATGAAAGTAAACTGCCTAATCTCCAGTAGGCTTAAACAAGAAATGGAAAAACAGAAAGAAAAATAAAATGTTGTCCCTGATAGGTTCCAATCAATATGGAGCCATAAAAAAAAAAAAAAAAAAAGAGAGAGAGAAAGAGTTACAATGCAACTATTCTTGTGCATGACTCCAAAGTGGACTGTAGTCCATCAGGAACTCACAGATTTTCTTCTCTCCTTTTCTGAGTACACTGCTTCAAAAAATTTCCACTCTGAGGATTTCTACCCTGTATTTCCCATTATCACTCAGCATTTATATTAACTCAATCTTCCTTCTACCTACGAAAAGCTAATTACTGATCTTGGTTAAGACCATAAACACTGCTTTTACATTAACCAGAGGTCATTAAATATCAAGGGAAAACTCTTCTTCAGATGATTGGAGGGTTATCTCTAACCAGCATGTTCAGCATTTTTTTACCTGCAAAGAAAACTTCAGTTTAAAATGCTTTAACTTTGAAAAATATATACAACTGAACACACATGAAGCTGTTGGCACTGTACTACATGTACTACATTAATTCTGTTACTCTAGGACAGCTCACCACAACTCCAAGGGTTTCATCACCTTCCATGTTTACCTTCTATGCATTTTCAGAAGACTCTGGCATGACTTTTTAAAAATAAATGTATATACTAAGGGTATCAAATTTACCTCCTTTAAAGGGCTGGAGCTGAGAACTCTGCATGAGTCCCTCAAAAGACACAGCACGTGTAAGGATTTTATTTTAAAAAAATATAAATCATGCGCTTGTGAGTGGAAATTCCATGATAACTGCTATGCATTCGAGATCTATTTCTTCAATGGGAGTTATAAGTGAAGAGCAAGTCACCAGTATTTGCTTTTTTCTCTCCAGAAGGACATAAAATAAAAATCAGTGTTGTTATTATTAAGGGAAAACATGAGCTTTCCTTCTACCTCATAATCTGGTCAAGTACCTTAGTCTAAAATTTTATGCCCAATATGAATTAATTGCTGACAGATGGAGAAAACAAACCCTTATGCAATCCTTATGCAGCAGAGTAAGCTGAGGTCCCTGAATGGGAAGGCAAGGAATCATCATCTATATTTCTGAGATTACAAATTCATAAAAACATGAAGAGGACACAGTTCCTTCCATTTGCGCCAGTGTATTCCTTCAACATGAGAGCTTTGCAAGGCAGTCACTTCATTACTTTCCTGGGATTGCATCACCTGTTTGTCAGTATGTGCCTTCAGGTTCTAAAGAAGAGATGGATTATAAATAAACTAACTCTTGCTTTAATGTGAAGCTCAAATAAAAGAATGCATGAGAAAAAGAATGGATATTTCATGGAAAATGTGCTGAAAGTGAACAGAGCGCTCAAAAATCCCCAGTCCTCCTTACCAGGGTGGATGGCATACACATAGCTATTTTGACCTTAATTCGACACAAACCGCATTTTTAGTTAGTATTTCTCAGTGCACAAACGTATTTTAAATCATCTTTCATGACTGTTCAGACTCAAGGGAATAGATTCTGTATTTCGCATTGTAAGTCATTATTCAGTCATTATCTGTTAGATCAGAAAAATCTGAAATATATGTTTTGAACATTCCCAGCTGCAATTGTTAGCACAAGATAGCCATGACTGCCCAAATTAATGGACAAAAATTTTCAGATAAAACATCTCATTGGCAAAAAAAAAAAAAAAAAAAAAAAAAGAATACTAAGACATTGCAGAAAGTTTACTTCATTAGATTAATCCATTATTTTCAGAAATTCATTAAATTTTGCCAGATTGGGAGGGGGACCCTATGAATTTTCTTAAAAAAATATTTATTTCTATAATAGACTTTAAAATTTTTGTTTTTAAAAATTTCAAATGAAAATGTTTATGTCAATATTTTCCATATCATTTGTCTCTAATTTTTAAAATATCTTTAAGGAGAGACAAAATAATGAGAAAATTAACCAATTAATTACAGTATTCTGAATCAACCTCTGTTGATTCTGTTAAACCTGAAGCACCTTCCAAAACTATTTTCTGTAAGAGCCAAGCTAAGAAGTCTATTATTTACCTACTTTTAATCATGAGTTGCAATCATTATCACAATGTAATTTTTCATGTATTTTGTTTTTCATCAGAAAGTATATTAGGAAAAATTTTATTCATTAGTAATTAAACAGCAAGCTAGTGTAAAAGCAATAAAGACCAGACCTGAGGATGTCTGTGAGTTTTTAAAGCAAGATTGCTACCAAAAACATTCACTATACAATTCATAAATTATTTTGGGGCTGTTGCCCATTTTATGAATGGTCTATTCTCCTGTTTTTATTAATATTGTTGACTAGCTACAGCAGGTGACATTTTTATCCCCTTAGGCTGTCCATTATCCAAAGGAAGAGCCATCTGGAAAGAGATTCTGTTCACTGAAAAATGTGACAGAACTGATGGCTTTTTAACTGCAAGTCATCTATGACTGCTGGTAAACACTGAAAATTAGCATTGATCCCCTCAAATGAAAAAAACAACAATAAAGTACTTCAGACAGGCTTATGGAAACACCTTCTTGGCAGATGTTCATGCTAATTAATAATTGTAGATGGCAATCCTTCCTCATTTTTTGTAAATGAATGCCACTTGAATCTTCTAAAACAAATAGACATGATTACAGATGGGGCATCTACTTGCATATGCCCAACACAGCATATGTAGATCAGGAAATGAGGTGGGCCTGAAACCTCTGCCATGTTACAAACAGGTAGTAGGCAAGCACCATTACTATAATCTGCCACACTCAGAAAATCATATAGTTCATCCTTTTGCCCACCAGGTCACATCCTGGGAGGATTTCCAAAGCTAGAAGTAGATGCCACATTGCCTCTTGTTTTGAAGGCAGTCAATACAGAGGCTACGGCTGGGATGAAGTCAAGAAGATATATTCAGATGCGGAATAAGGCTCCCACCATTTGTGTATTGATAACCCTCAAAATTGTATTTTGCACCCAAAGTAGAAAAGGAATTACAGTAGAAAATTACAATATACTCCACTCATCTGTCTTCCAGCAGTATTCTGTGTTCCTTCTAGGGTGATGAAAACACATCTGTAGTGAATATACTTGTCAAAACCAATTAGAAACTTCTCTTTGGCTTTGATGGATTCGAACCAGACTCTCAAACTTGTTACCAGCAACAACTCGGATAGGGTCTGACATATCCTGACAAAGATGGAGCCTGCTATAAACAGAAGCAGTTAAGATCATGGCTAAGATCATAGTTTCAAATATCCTCTGAACTGAGATATCACTAAAAATATGCTTATTTCACTATGAAACCGTACAACATTTAGTAATTAAAAAACATTGGTTCCACTTAAATTGGACACCAGCTCATTATCTTTTGACCTATTTACTAAAAATGTGTTTTGGGGATAATTCTTTTTTTGTCATCTGAGATCAGAACTGCGGCACTCAAAGTTTACTCAAGTACCTTTATGCTGGCAGCGAAAATATATCTAAAATATATCTATATCACATATACTTTGTCAAATTAAAAGACACTTGGAGTATGATTATCTTGATTTAGAAATATCATATCCATCAGAACCAATAATGACAACAGGACTGACAACTCTTGATTTACTTCTGCCTGCTTTCTTATGTTGGAAACCATCTATATCACTCTTTCTGCATCTGGTGCTATCTTGGTGAATGCTTGAACAGCAAGCTCAGGTAACAGATTCCACACTCTTCATCTGGCCTGTGTGTGAGTATAGGGCTTACACAATGTTCATATAGCAGACATTGCAAGGAAGAAGTTAAAAGGAAAACCAAAAGAAAAACGACAAACCAAACACAAACAATCAAACAAGAAAATAAAATCTACAGTAATAATGTGATAATGTTGAAGCTTTCCAGTGTACCAACAAATAGAAGCAATAGACTTTGTTACAGCACAAAACATGAAAAAAATTAAATTAGTGCTCTGTACAACATAGCAGACAGAACAATCAAATTATTGTTTGCTTGTCTAACATGAAGGCAGTATTACCAATAAACATCCTGCAGCTAGGTAATAAGATGCTGGAGAATAAGGTGATAAGACGTCACAGAATTAGTACTGAAAAATGGTTTATCATGTAACCAAAAATGATCAGGTAATTCTGACATTTCATATTTAATAAGCAACTATTTAAATCAGAAATCATCAGAAATGCAATGACAGGGTTTATTTATACTATGTTTGTGTCTCCAACCAATGATTTAATTCCTTTTGCTTTAAAGTAGTACCCGTTTAAAGTGAAGGGAGCAAGTTAGATGCTCAGTATTACTTTTAAATTAAACCACACAACTGGCACGAATAAAAAGCAACTTCCTACAGTATTTCACAATAATAGTGAGAGCAACTGGCTAGTGGAACACTTTACTTGTTTTTCCACAGCAGATTTGAAGTGCACTATAATGAATGCATTGAAAATGTTTTCTGGTGCTCCCTGATACAACAAATCACAATCTGTATAAAGGCACATGAGCAATCAAAGATACATTTGAGCTGTGATTCGTATGTGCATGTCTCCAGAGCTAGTACTGCTCAGTACTCTATAATGAGGATTGCAAACATTTTTCATTAGTTTCCCATTTTATTAAATCTCTGAAAGGAAAGAAGAGATGGAATTAAATACAAAAAGAATGAAGTTGGTATATAATGCCAGCATGCTTTTTAAGTGAAAATTTTACCTGCTTTGCGTGTGTATGTGTGCACACACATATATATTCACACTTAATTTCTGAGCATGCATTTCATAAAGTAATCATAGAAGTCCCCTGCTGCCCTTTCAAGAAAAGACTTCTGAATCTTCAAATCAAAATGTGCAAATTACAGTCCTAGGTCCCCTATTGAATATGTTATGATAATTAGGATCTTATTCTCCAAAACATTACGCAGGAGAACAGTACCTACCAAACAGCATCTTCTTCTTTTTATTAAAATGGAATGGTTATTAATGACTCTTGATATGTAAGTACACGCAATATATCTCTATATTATTACTACATAAAAGACATAATTAGTCCATATACCAAGATGCAGTTAAGAGAAGATTAGTGCTCAAAGTCTTTTTCAAAGATGAGTGGAAGGTATGTTTGGCATTTAGAACTATTTTAGTGAGCATGTATGAATTACCCATCAGCTACAAAGTCTGTACCCTGCATTGAAGAAGAAATCATCAGAATTCACCTCTGAAGAAGATAAATGAAGAATAAAGTACAGCTCAAAAAAAGGAACCGACCTGGCCTTCATCATTGGCTGGATGCTTCCTTCTTCAGCTATTTTATTTGTAATATTACATCTCTGCATAAATGTAATGTCCTAACTGAAACTGAAAATGTATTTTTACTCCAATGAAAGTAATAGACATTTTGGAAGCTACTTATCATACAAGAGAAATAGAAATAGAAAAGCAGTTGTAAACTTACCAAATCCAAACAAGTAAGAACAGTTTTGCAAACCCTCTTCTTTTTCTCTCTCCATCTAACAGTAAAGTAAGCACTTACAAGTCCATGGAAAAGACTCCTGTGGGAAAGAAAAGGTACCTGCATCAGAACTGATAACTTTACTTGTTCCTTCATGGAGAATTTTCCGGTAACACAGGGAATACTTTCTCCGCAGCTGTGAAATTATAAGTTATAAATTAAAGTTAAAATTAGTTACAAAAGAAATTACAGGATAACCATAGAATTGTAGTATGTTCCTTCTCTACATATTTTCAAAATATGCACCAATGAAATATTGGAATTTGGCAGTTTTGGCTCCTTACTTAGGGCTACATCCAGATGTACTTAAAGAAAGCAAGAATAACTTCTAATAAAAATCTGTTTCAGTGATAAAGAGCTTAACCTCATTTCCTGAATTGCAAGATATACTTTTGCGATATTTTTTTTTCATTATCTCATTATTTATGTGATACTGGGAAATCAAATGAATTCCTAACAACATTAATGACTGCTTGTGAGACGAGGGATAAAACGCTTTTTAAGTATCTAACATATTTACATGGATTCAACTTCTTTTTTAAAAAAATCAGATCAAGCAGGTTATTCATGAGTACCATCTTTACAGAAATTGTTTATTTGATACAGTTTTTATCAGTTTAATAAAGAGATTCTAGTGAACAAGACTTACCAAAAAAAAACCCTGAAAATTATTCCTGGCTTCCATGGGAAATATTTAAAACTTGGTAGGTTGAAGGAAAGGAAAAAAGGAGAAACAAAAATCTGAAAAGACATAGATTAAATATACTGTCCCTTTGTCTGAATGAATGAGTACTGATACACGAAATTCGAGGGGGCTGCCAGCTGGACTAAGGTTAAATCTATTAAAATATTTTAATGATATTTTTAATAAAAAAAATACTTCAATTGGAAATTTTGCTGATATGAACTTCACTGCAGTAGATTTTCAGAAATTCAGAAATTTTCACTTATTTATGACCTACTTAAGGAACCAGATCTGACACCTTGCCTGTTTTGTGTGATGATATGGTCTGCCTCTACACCTCCCTCCAACAGAATGTCAGGAAACTCCTTTATTGTCACAGTCGTACAGAACCAGTGTTATTCAGCAGATCAGACAGGTTCCTTTTTGGCATTGTAGTATAAGCTCTTATCAGTAGCAAAGTTCTACGTTACTCCTACCATATGACTAGAGAAGTAGATAGCAATGCAACACAGAGAACTGCAAAAAAGCCCATAGACATTGCCTAAGTATCAAGAGCCAAGGATTGTGATGCCGCATACTCTCTTGATTTGCAGTTATTACAAGAAAATTGAAATATTTCAAAAATATTTTTAGGGTAAGAAGAGCAATTGCATTCTTAATGTGGTGTGTTTATCTTGGCACTACCACTCATGATGTTTATTAGACTACTTTCTACATAGTCACTATGTGGATTTTTAATGGTCTTTCAAATTTTAGGCAGTTTGTAGATAAAAATTCACAGCATTATAGTTCTGCATGAAGACTGACAATATGTTGCAAATTCCAGCCATGATGGTTTGCCACTTCTAAGCTATGGAAAGCATGTTTAAATGCATTACTCCTGACAGCTTAGTTAATACGGAATTGTAAAAGAAAAGCCAAATATTGGTTATTAATTAAAAAAGAGCAAGTGAAAATTGCAATTCACATCATGGAATGACACATTTGCTAAATGGTAAAATTATGAGTGACTGAAATATTTTACTTGAATTGGAACTAAGCAATTAAGTATAAAGCAATCAAGACCCTATTTTGTATAGCAATTGCAGCTCACAAAACATTGTGAACATTTACCATTTTTCTTCTTTCTCCCCATTTCTCTTCTTTCAAATCTAGAAAGAACTATGATGGGATTTTTTATAATGGAGAGCAGAGAAATAGTTTAACAGCTTGGATAATAATTTAATAGTGACTTAGCAATAATTTAGTAATTAATTTGGAAATATATATGTACGCACACATCCCTATGTCAAAATATTCCATTAAAAAGTAAATTTTATACTAATAATCATTTAAGATCCCTTTTTTTTTTATGAAAAAAGTGAAATTCATTAAGTCTTCTAATATCAGGCAAGAAGGTACCACAAAACCTTAAGTAGTCATAAAATCCATCTCCCTCAACGAGGCAAGATTAGCTACACCAAAATTATTTCTGACAGCTGTTTCCTTAATCTGGCCTTGAAAATCTCTGGTGTGCGGAAAAGTCTGCAGCCTTGCAGGGTGACATATCCAAGTGCTTAACTATTGTTACAGTTAGAAAGGTGGTTTTGGTTGCTTCTCTTTCCTGATGTCCAGTCTAAAGCTCCTTCACTAAAAAGAAACACATTACTTACTGTCCTATCCCCCATCCTGATCTTCAACGGACATGGACAAAAATCTATTATTTTCCTATTTACATGGAGAAAAAATTATTATTTTCCTATTTGTGATAACCTTTATTCTTTTAAGACTGGTGTGCTCTTTCATGTCAGCTGTATTTTCCTGTCTAAACAAGTGCTGTTCTGTCAGTCATTTCTGAGAGATCATATTTTCTATGATCATATCTGTTTCCATTCTCTGGACTGGCTCCGACTACTCTGCATGTTTCCTTGTATGCTTAAAATCAGGCACACTGCGACAGCCAAGAGTCTGCCAGTATGACAACAGTTATCAAATGCTGTTAATTTGCAATAAACAGACAGCAGTATTTTCAAAAATCTAAAGTAAGTCTTTAAAAAACTGAGGCATCCTTTTAACCCACACTTCATGTATATCCAAATGATACAGTTTTTAAACCAGTATGCCAAACATTGAAGCACATGAAGAAGACCTATTGCTTGCATCTATGTCAGGGATTTAGTGTCATAAAAACTTAATTTAAGCACTGTAAAATGAGGCAACAACTGAATCTGTCATGAAGTCTCCTGACATATACACATCAATGACCAAAGAAAGAAAAGGATGAATGCTAAACCTCTGACGCACTGTTGGGTTAGGGCCAACTATGACCGAACTAGTGATGTAACTGCCCTTTCACACGAAAATAATGAATCCTCCAAGTCAAGCAATCAGTCTTCAAAGTTATCAAGTTTCAGTATTAAGAAAGCTTTCTGAGCAGCTACAATGTTGAACTGCTTCATGCTGCTACAGGGAAGTGAACATTATTAAAGACAAATTTCTGTTCTTTGCCATATTTCTGATTAAAACTCAGAATAAAGAGTACTTGTCTGAGCATTTGGATATGCCTAAGAAAAAAACTAATTGCATTAAACAAAAAATATCTTAGAGAAAACTGAAATTATTCTTGTTATTTCTATACATAGCTCTTCCAGCCTTCATTACTTTAAAATCAAATTTGATGCATGGCTTCTCATGCCTTTCTCAGCTATGAACATTCCTATTAATAAAGTCCCACAAGTAGTGTCATAAACTCTGTGTTAATTAATTGTTGGTGTATGTATTTTAGGACTGCAGTTACAGAAGTGCATGGCTATCCTAATTTTGTTTCTGGAAGCAAAACCAGCATATATAAAAGGACCTATTTAATCATCCTATCTGATTTTAGCTTAACTTTTTCAGCCTTAATCTAATTCAGGTAACAAGGAATGGATTTTGGTTCTTGGAAGAGCATTCTAAAATAGCATACTTATTAAGATAACACGCAGTTAAGGTACAGTTATTAAGATATTATGATACTAAAATACCTTTTACTGTCTTACATACACTAAATTTAATATAATTAGATTTGCTAAGCAAATTCCTTTCTTGTTCTTTTCAGCCACAATTGGTCACATACGTGGGAAAACAACCTGTATGAAGTAAAACCCCTCAGTATTCAAACTCTTAATTTCAAAATTTTAAAGAATGCATGAGGAAATTCTTACAAAACAAAGTAGCTCCTTTTTTTTGACTAGAACAATGTGTAGATTTTCTTCCATTACATTTGTTTGAGATAAGGTCCTTTCATTACAGTATGAGAAAGATGCATTAGGGAAATGACCAGAAATAGCTTATTAACTGTAGCTAATAAAATAAGTCAGACTAAATCTTGTATTTCATTCTAAAGGCATTTTTTTATTTAGATATAAAAATTATTCAAATGCCTCCATTTGAAAGATGGGGTTTTTGTTTGGATTCTGGGGGGGAAAAAGACCACAAAAACTTCAGTACTGATTACTTCAGAGTACGTGATGATCACCTCTTCATCTTTATTACAACTGGCATCATAGGAAACCAGAGCTTAATTTATTGTAGGATAGGCAACATCATTGAGTCCACAGAAAAGAATTAGGGCATTAAATTATTCTGCATCAAAATAATTACAAATGTTTGAGGTTTTTATTATTCCCATGGTATTAACTGCAAAATTTATTATTATTTCAATACAGTAATCTTGGAAATTTTAATTCACTAACAATAATAAAAGTTTCTTCAGTCTTGAAATGCTATTGAAAGCAAACCTTAAAATACCTGATATTTCAGTGGCATAGAAACAGTGGGATATTTTGAAATAGCTTTGGAATTACCTTTTTCCCATAGCAAAAAGAAGCGTGTGGCAAAATTCCTCACCAGAACAAAATAACTTTTTAGTGCCCCAATTCATATTATTATTGGGGGAAAAATAATTTTAAACCTAGCAAGCATTTTTCTACTAAAACTAGTATTTTACTGAAAAATCTATTACAATGGAATTATTTTTAATGAAAATAAATAATATTAAAAAAACTGCAGATAATATGAATAGATTTGTTAACTATGTCCAAGTTTTTAACTTGCAAAGCAAATAGCAAAACTCACAGTATTCATCATTCTTGCTCATATGACCTCTAGAAAGCAGGTTACCTTCATCAAAATGGCACTGAATTAGCCAAAGTTTTGGAAACCTCATCACTACACCCACCCCTTCCAGTCAGACATTAGGCTCCTCTCTCCTGTGGCATTTGCTTGCAGAAACCTACCCACTGACTTATTTTAGTGCAATAGTCCTGGTGTAACCCCAACCGTCAACTAAGCCCCACGCAGTCACTCACTCACTCCCCCCTCCAGTGGAATGAGGTTGAGAATCAGAAGAGTAACAGCGAGAAAACTCATGGGTTGAGTTAAAGACAGTTTAATAAGGAAAGCTAAAGCTGTGCACACAAGCAAAGAGCAAAGAATTGATTCACCACTTCCCATCAATAGGCAGCTGTTCAGCCATCTCCAGGAAAGCAAGGCTCCATCATGTGTAATGGTAACTTGGGAAGACAAGCGCCATCACTCCCAACATCCCCCTTTCCTCCTTCTTCCCCCAGCTTTACATCCTACAGCATGGGATATTCCTTGGGTCAGTTGGGGTCAGCTGTCCTGTCTGTGTCCCTTCCCAACAACTTGTGCCCCCATAGCGTCCTTGCTTGGTGGGGTGAGGAGAAGAATGGGCCTTGGCTCTGTGCAAGCACTGCTCACCAGAAACTAAAATCCCTGCATGATCAGCCCTGCTTCCAGCACAAATCTGAACCACAGCCCCATGTTAGCTACTGTAAAGCAAAATAGCTCTACCCCAGCCAAAACCAGCACAAATATGCAAGAAGCAAAGGCAAGAAAGGAAATTACAAGCCCCCTCTGTGCCAGAGCAAAAAATGCAATAGGCACAGCTGCCCAGCTGTACTCACTAGGATTACCTGTTCTGGTGGAAATATATTTGAAACTATGCCTTTTTGGGGTTCATGCACCTCTCACTATCTCACTAAATAGTGCTTATTTTTCCTTTTCCCTTAGGCTATTTTCTCAGGCAGTCTTATCCACACCTGCAATCCCCTTCACAAACTTATTTAAAATTACTGAGCCACTCATCAAACACTCATTCACTGAATAGATGGGTGAATGTATTTTAGAACACAGATTTGAGAGCATGGCATTTTAACTAGGTGAACAATTGCATCCACAATGAACTCAAAGAATTAATGCAAACCTAGCAAGGCACAAAAAACAGTGATACTGCTGTAATGTCTCCTGTTATTGCAACACTATTCTGGAGTAGCTTTCATATCAATGCTCTGAACAGTAAGAAACTTGAAGCACACATAACAGCTTTACAGCCAAAGTGCAGAATACTTCCTAAATCTTTTATGGACAAGGCTTTCCAAATAACAAATATAAAGTTATTGTATTGCTTTTCTGTGCAACTACATTGTATTAATTATTCCTGCAGCACGCAGTGTTACTAAAATTAGTCCTGTGAATTAGATGCTCATATCGAATGAGGTCCTGTTCATTCAGAAATATAAGACTAATATTTTGTTCCGTTGTTCTTCTGTCTAAATACCTCAAATAGTCCTAAATATGTGAGAAGTATTTAGACATTTTTAATGAGTCAAAAGTTCAAATAATTTGTGGATATGAACAGGGAGAGATCCCGCAGGTTTCAGGGAACTGTACAATGAGACTATAAATTCCTTGGTTACGTTGAATGTTTGCAGTGAGATTGCCTCCTACAGGATGCTTAAATGTTTTTTACTGCAAAAGGGGATGACTGCGAGGAGGGAGAGTAGCAGCACATGCTGGTTTCCAGCCTGCCTGACAGGCTAGAGGGAATTATCATCTGATCTGTTATTATCTCCAACAACATGCAAATTTTAGGCAAAACTTTGCAACTCCTCTGACATCTAAACACCTAAATCCATTTAGGTTTGAGATCTATCTGCATCTCAGAAATTTTATTGGTGCTTTCACCTATCCTAAAAATTTCATCTTTTACTTTAATCTGTAGTATACTGTATATATACCATAAAGCTGAAAAGTGTTCTTTTCCCTTTAGCAGAATGAGTCCCAAGACACATAGACAAAGGGCCAGGGCCTCTTCACTCTGTCTTCTGTAATGTCCTTACTGATTTTTTTCACAGATTTAGCTATTAGCTTGCTAAAACCATGTGAAAAGATGGATGAACAGCTTCCAGGGTAGAAGCCACAGATGTCCCACTCCATAGGTCACCCAGTAAGATGACCCAGATGTCATCCCACATTGTCTGGGGCCTGCGAAACCAGACTCACTCCAGCAGCAGAAAGCTATGTCAGAATAATAATCAGATCGCATTATTAGTCATGACTGGGGGGAGTTAAAACTTATAACAGGGGTTTACAAAACTCCTAATGAGCTCTTTGCTGTCTCAAAAAAGAAAGGAGCCTGCTGACTTCAAGAATCCCACCAGCCTATATTAGACATGTAGCTGAAAATTGCTACACAGCGGAATGGGGGCTATTTGTGTAGTTCTTGCAAGTGTACATCAGACCTGCATAATAATCAAAAGTCAGCCATCCAAACTCCAACTGAAATGACAGATAGAATGAATATCTGAAAGCACACATGAATTGTACTCAGGCAAGTCTTCCTAACATCTTTTCTAACATGACAACATAGAAAGCTGCAGAGTCCTACTTCAGAGGGGTTCAGTGAATAGAACCTTGCACATCTGCGTGCAAATTTAAACCTGACCAACTTTAGCCTCCAAGGGGAAATATCATCTTTCTTTTTTCCTTTTACTGGCTTATTTATCCCCTATCCTCAGCACCATAATAACTATCTATCTCTTCAGAGGAACTGAATAACTTATTCTGTAACCTGTAGGTTTTGGAGTTCAGTGCAAATGTTCTACTTAGTTTTTCTGATCATTAAATAAAGAGGAAACAGCTGATAAAAAGGCAGTGAAGTTTTTGGGTATGAGATTAAGAATGAAAGCCTACAGGAATTTTTATAAAGAATAACTATAAGAAGCTACTTTTTTTGTTATCTACACTCGAGGCTGATGATTTGGAAAAGCATTATGTCGTATAGCTGCAGGAGTCACAGCCCAAAGCTTCATTCCACCACAGGTGGATAGACTTTGTTGTGAGACAGGATAGTAAATCAGCACTTTTAATTATACTATCAACTATTATGACATTCTCAAAACCAAAGAATTGCCAAAACAATTAAAATTTCATAGTCTCTTAAGATGAATATTGAGAACAATCAGTTACAACTCTTTTAATTGGTATTGGCACATGCTTTAAAAGAAAATCATGATGAGCTTATGACAAGGGAAATGTTACTGGTATTAGAGACTCAGAGATATACAAGGAAATTCAGATGCAGCTAGAAAGACAGACATTATTACTGAAGTTTTCCTTTACAGCCAAGAAATACTCAGAACAAGAGGAGAAAGAACTGAACCACCTTACAAATTGACAGGTCTGTTATGGAGCCTGGTGAAAAGTTTGTGTTAAAGCCTAATTGTCTGAATAGCCCTAACATAAGAATGCACTCAGTAACAGACAATTATACACTATTTGCATGATGTCATTCATTCTAATGGGGTCCAAGCTCAATACTTTAAAGATATATGAATAGATGTATCAAAGATATTTAGATGCCTCTAGTGATGTGTGTCATTAGCACCTAATAAAGGCTCATACAAATATATCTTAGTGAAGTAAACTTAGTAGGTTCTTACCCTCTAAGACACCCCCGTTTAATTTTAAATTAGAAAGTCCTTATATTTCTTATTGTGATAAGAACGTTAAGAATGAAGATAAAAGGAGAATGAAGACATGACAGTTTATATATATATACACATATATACATGACACTTTATATATATAAAAAGTCAATTTGCGTTTTCAAAAAATGCATGTCGATGAAAAATTAATCACACTGTTTTTCTCATGATTCTTGTGAAGTGGAAACCCTGCCTCTATAATGTACAGTATAAACCAAGGCCAATACAGGAATTTTGAAAGTTTTCTTTGTCTCATGTTATTTTGGGTGATATATACCTTGATTCAAACTCTCATGTCCTTATGTTGCTCATCATGGTCCTGAGCAAGCCCTTTTACCAGTGAGTAATAACAGAAGCAATGGTGGGCTGCGAGTTTGGTCCTTAGTATGAAGGATGTGTGCAATTGCTGCAGGTCAAAATCTTAGCAGCAGTCTGACACAGCCCAATAGACTAAAGATGTTATTAACCTGAAAGCCATTAATATATCCTCCCTTTAGTATTTTTCTAAATTACTTTATGATAATTCTGGACTATCCAAAAATATGTATTGAAAATGTAAATAAAAAAAAAAAAAATCAACTTATATGGATCATGTAAGCTTTTGAATTTAAAGTAAATAAATATTGCTATGTGAGCCATGGAATACTTATTTTAATTGTGTGTTGTTTTATACTTTCAGTTTGATTGGGTTTGGCTGATGGGATTACAGGGACGGAAAATTACTTTGCTACCATGTCAAAGACATGTCAGTGCTTCCCTGCCCTTTGAATTCTTTTGCGAGTGCCATCAAGTCTAAGTTTATGCTCATTCATAAAATGTGCTATGGTTCAGTTGCTTGTCAGCCTCACGAACGTACGCAGCAGTGGGACAGCTGGCAGGATGACTCTTGGAAGCAACATGAAGAATGATGGCAGTCAAAGGAGATGCAAGAGTTTATGGCTTACTCTGGGAAGCGCAAGGGGAGGTGTTACATTCCAGTGGCGTACTCAGGACTAAGTCGCACATCTATATGTACGTGAGTTTTGCACGCTTTTTTGGGTGAGCTACATTTTTTAAAATCAAAACAAGTGAAAGGAGTAGAAAGTAGAATGTGTAATATAATGAAGAAAGAAACCTCAGATATGTGAGCAAATGTTTTGGGGCTTTTTTGCATAAAAATATTGCATACATTATACATCTTCCTTGAGTTAACTGCATGTTATCTAGATAATTTAATTAGGCAATGTAGCAGATTTACTTGTTTATTTACACCTCCAGCTGTATTAAAAAATACTCTCCTCTGGAATACCTAAGAGTATTGCTTAAGCAGTCAGTTGAGACTTTCCTATTAACTCATGTTCTTTAAAGCCTGCAGTCCTAATGTCCTGCTTCTCCACCATACACAATGCATGGATTAAGGCAGTGAGTGCTCAGTATTATTGTAATGCAGGTGCCAGGTAAGTTCAGTGTGGAAGGTTTGTCCTTGCAGTGGTGTTTGCTTGGAGAATGCTGCTTCACTGAGATTATTCTACCTTCAGTGCATGTTTCGCAAAGTGTACTCAGGCCTGCACAGGCAAGCACACACCTGCAGCTTGCTGCAGTGTTACTACACTGCTGCTGCTTGCTGCTGGCTGGCAGATGAATGAAGACCTGAGCTTTCCACAGCAGTAAAGCAAGACAGATCTGAGAACTCCTGGTGCTGCATGTAAATTTAGATTATGGTGCTCAGGAAGCAGTCAAAGATGGGGATGAATTTTACCATGAGCCTCACAAACGAAGCAAAAGCCATGGAATTTCAATTTAGTTTATCTCCTGGAAAAAGAAATAATAAAATATCAACATAGGAAATCTGAGTCCCAGGAATATGCTCCTACATCAGAACAAGGACTGCAAACACTGCTTTGTCAGGCAAGCCTGCTGGCCACTTCAGTCCCATCTCAGTAAATAGTCTGCTACCTGTTGTCTTGTGTGGGGATGGTGCATCTCCACCAGTGCCCAAAGCCAATTCTGCTACTGTGTAGATAAGAGGGAAATGCTTTACTGATGCCTTTTGTAGTTTGTGAAAGGCTCTGAACCATGAAATGTTATCACTGTTATTTTAGTAAGAACTCCAAGTATCCAGAAACAATCCAGACTTTTAAAATTCCAGTTGAAACTTAAGCCTCATGGCACGAATACAACAGGCTTTAAACAGTATGTACAGCGAAAATTTTCCTCTTAGACTCTGTAATTTTCCTGCTATTATTTGTAAGGACAAATTGTCCTTGTACTCAAAAAAGATGGGATCATCACAAAGGACCCAGAAATCAACGGTGAATTTGAACTCAAGTATTACCCAAGAGGAACATCCTGTTACCAGTTTTACCATTTGTTTCCTTTCTGCATGATGCTCAAAGAGACAAAAAAGGAATCTATTAAGCAAAACAACTTTACTAAAACATGTCTTCAAAATCTGCAACAGTAGAATGTAATTTGAAGCCTAAAGCAAAGAAAGTGTTAACACAGAGAATAGAAATGGTAATAAAATGACAGTGCAGAAGAGAGGAAATTCTGTAGTTCCCACTTTACCATGGTACGTCAGAGCACTCAATCTCAGGAACTGAAGGGCATAATAGTAAGAAAAAGTCTCATGCCCTACAGTTCTAGGAAAAAAAAAGAGAAGTTGCCTACAGCAGATCCTCCAAGCAGATCCTCATATTTAGCCTTCAGTTTACCAGCCATGGCTAATGGTCAGATCTGGAAAGCCATAACTCTCAGTACAGCTCCTGCCAAAGGGGAGGCTGCAGAAGGTAATTAGCCAATCTTGCAATTTAGCTGGATGTTTATGTCAACAAATACGGTTGGTATGACTTACTATGATCTTAATGCTGCAATTCACTCTTTAACTTCTGTAACTCTATTCCATTATGCAAATTTGTGTTGTAAGTAACAGCTTTTTTTTTTTGCTAGAGCTCATCCAATGATAAACCTGAACACATTGCAACACCAAGAGGGATAAAATATCTGCAAAAGAGATAAATTTGTTCATTGTTCTGCACCAAGTGCAGAACTCCTCAGTATAGGTGAAAAGTTTTACCTGGACAGGAATAAACACATCAAATGCACACTAAAAAAGACCTTTTCTAATATATAGACCCAAAGAAAGAGCTAGCATCAGATATTTAAGATTTCCTATTTATTCTTGCTATATTTTTTTTGCTAATATTTAAATTGCTAATAATTTTGAGGAAGGAATAGGATCTGGTATGGAGCCAGGAACCTATATCAGAGAGGGAGTGTTATTTTAAAGCTGGGATTTCTCTGTCCTCTGTTTTCCTCTGTGTGCTGAAGTTCCAAACCAGCCATGTACTACTAACAACAAAGATGTTCCAAAGAACCACTGACAACAAAACTTCCATGCAAAATAAATTTTAAAAACTATTTTTCTTACTGAGCCAGGACTTGGTTGTCTGTGGAAATGGCCTTAAAGTTAAGAGGGACTGGGACTGTGCATGTTTGACAGATTTCTCTTCCAAAGGAGAGACTATTCTGTGCAGGATTCTGCAGAGAAATTGAAAACTCTTGAGCTCTTTCAAATTTAATGCCGACAGCCCAAGCAGGTGTCAGGAAAGGTGCATAAACCAAGGCAGAAAAATAATTAAGTTATTGCTATGTTAGATATGGTTTTCAGATAAGTGAGATAGAAATGAAAATTTTCCCTTTGTTTTGGGTTCCTTGATTAGATATCTCTTCCTTATTTTCAGCTGTATACTTAGCAAATTTGGCAAAGAAGGTCAATGGACCAACTTTTATGTAAAAGGCCACACATATGCACTCAGCTAAGCAGTATGGATTTACAAGATGGAGATGTTATGCTGAAAGCTTTGTTTCACTTGGAATGTAGAACGAAAGAAAATGCAGCTAAAGGACATGTGACCTCTGAGCACTCAAAAGGGTTTCAGTCTTTGCACCAGGCGGGTGGAGGTGCTGTCCAGATGGCTGTGATTTTGATCGTCCACATCACACATTTATTCTCCTAAATAAATTCTCTGTTTTAACAAATGGGCTGTAATCTGCTCACGCTTTTTAAAATCTCACACCTCACTTGAGTGAGGGTAGTGGTATGTCACCTGATCCAACTGTATTCTGGCAGAAGTAAACAGCAAAAAATAAACCTTCTGGGACAATAAATGTTTAATCAACTGTGGTTTCAGAAGACACTGGAACTAATCCCACACTGCATGGTCTCAAACCCCTGGAAATAGTGCTAGATAAAGCTATTCCTATTTGCCTGTTCAGACCACTACCAAAAATAAAGACTTGTGACTTTAGGGGAATGGAAGTAACTTCAAGGGAAAGAAGCTGAACTCCACAATCCAGCAGACTGAAATACTGGATTTTATGGAAATGGAGAGAGTTTGGGAGAAAAGATTAGATGGGTAAGAAGTAACTATCACTACAAAATTTATTGGATAATTTGGACAAAACCAAGATTATCATCAGTCCTAGTCTGAACATACTGCTAAAGTGCTCTGTGGAAGGTTACTCTTGGAAAAAGAGAATACTTACTTGTTTAGTGCAGATCTCTGGGGATGAGACTTCCCAGCAAGAAGAGATCATTCATTTTTGATGAAAACCAAAAAATCTGCTTAATTTGCAAAGGATTCTACAATCACCCTTCAAATCACCTGCTCCTGCGCTTCTGCTGAGTATGTCCTGAGAAAATAGAGCAACACAATTGCTTCTGCAACTGCTTGTAAAAGAGGAGACAAAAAACAGTGCAAAGCATCACAAGGGACCAATTGGGGCAAAAGCGCCTCTGAGACAGTTTTTGTTCCAAGTGGCTAAATTGGCAAGTGCTGATTCAGGAGGGCCTGAATGGCTACTGTTTGGCTTAAGCTAGTGTAAAAGGAACAATCAGTGAAGGCTTGTATCCGAAAATTTCTGCAGAATCAACAACCTCAGAAATTGAGTTCTAAGAACCATCATGTTGCAGCAGATCTCCCATGGCAAAACACCTTGACAGCATCAGCATTTAATTTCTCATGGATTAAGCTTCCTTGTGTTTCAACACCTCTCCCTGTTACCAGGGCTACAAATTAAAACTAAGGAGAGTAATATCTATTTGTTTGGCTTTGTTTCTGGGCAAAAAAAAGTACAAGAGAAACTACTGTGATATCTCCTTTTAGGGAGATTCCCCACTGTCAATTACATGTGCAACTTTTCACACAGTGAATAACAGGGGGAACAGACCGGTTTTCAGTTTTGTTGAGGTGGAATAGTTTGTTCTTACCAAATTGAACTTGAGCTTGCTCATTTGCAGAGCTGGAGAGTTTGCCATCTAGATGGGTAGAAAACAAAAGAGGAATAGAAAGAATAATATTTGCCATGACAACACTCTGCCTGGGAAGGTCACACAGGATTTTTTTCCCCAACTCACCCTTCTTCTTTGATACCAACACTAAAAGCAGAAAAACAAAATTCAAACATTTTTGCTCTCAGATACATAATCTAAATAATTAAGGTACCTAAAGCACTTGATTCCCACGTAAAAATGATCTCATGATAATTTTTATAGAGAACTCATGGATCATGATTGCTGGAGCATATACATCAATGCATTATTCATAACTACAAATTGCACATACCATCTTACTCTCAAATGACCCTTATTATTTGGGACATTCCTCATTTTGGATTCACATTCATCTATATCCCATACTGAGGTTACCATCTGGTCATTTTTTTCTTTACTGACTCAGTCAGTTACTTTTGTATAAAACTCATTTAAAGCTGAGAACTAGCCAATTCTCTCAAATAACCTCCCTAAATAGAAATAAATATACTGTCTGCGATTACAAAGGAAAGAAAAATGGTAGGTATTTAAAGATTCTGCAGTAGTGTTAGAACAAAGACAAGGTTAATATAACCAGTATTTGTTTCTATAATAAATCTACCCATTAATTTTTGATGTTCATAACAAAGAAAAAATGAGATCCAATAATAAGATATATCAAATTATAGATAAGTCTACATATGCAAACTGTAACCTACACAATATACAAATGTGAACAAATCATTAGCCAAGATAATTATAACTAACATGACATGAAACTAAATTCATCTAGTTACACGAGACAGCAATATAGAGTGGACAATAGAGTATTTATAACTCAAAGCTCCTGTCACTAGTCTCATCTAGGGGACTACACAAAGGAGGATCACACTCAAAATTTCTTTCTAGTACCTCAGATAAAATTCTCATCTTATTTTACCTTTTTTTTTTTTTTTTTTTTTTTTGCTGAAAAAGTCATCACACCCACAGCAGCAGACCTGGACCAACTTTATCACTTCTAATTCACTACACTCGAGGAATCCATTTGCTCACACTGCATTTCTGCCCCTTTTTGTTCATTTTTTAGCAACTTTCTAACAATCTTCTTACAGGCAGGACTAGTATACGAGGACCACAGAAGAAAGAAATATATTGCTAGTAAAAGAACAGTCACAAGCTGGAAAATGAAAGCTATAACTCAAAAATGGACTTTCTCTTCCTTACAACAAGAGCTCCTACTCTTGCAAGAAACCCCACCAAACTGCACCATGTTCAACCCTAGGAACACAGAGATTTATTTCTGCATCTGACTTTCAAGTTTTAATATACCTGTATCTTGTGCAAACTAATATGAAAAGGTGAGTGACTTGCTGAGTCACAAGAAATCTTTTTATGAGGGTTGAGGAAGATGTAATGAATTTAAGCAGGGGGTTGTGGTTGAAAGTTTTGGAATTTTTGTGACTAAAAGAAACAGGTGTTACAGCTTCCTGGATTGATGCTTCCTTAAAACTATGCTTTCTTATTAAAAAAATCAATGGTCATAAGAGAGTGTTTTGTCCTTGCTACTTGTGTGTATTCCAGAAGTTTTTATCAGTCAAACTATTCAACTTTCTGCCAATTAAATTTTTTGCAAAACCGTGTGTTAGTTTGCTTTTGCTTTTCTTAAAATGTCCATATAATGTATCATAGCTAAAATATTTTAATCACAGTTTGACAAGTGTATTAAAAGCTTGTCTTGGTTATGCCTTTATACCATCAGTTCTGCAACAATGCCAGCTCCTTCAAAGAGAAAGTATGTCCTCCATGGGAGGGAGAATTCTCCAACATCATCTATAATGATCAGTCCTACCGGCCAGCTACTGTGGAAGTGTATGAGAGATGTGCAGGGCTTCAACCTCAACAGTCACTGTTGTATTTCACTATATGTAACACCATCTACTAAATAATAGCCTAAAAATGGAGGAAAAAGGGGACCATACGCACTAACTGCAATTATTGTTGAGAACTGGAACATTACATGAATCAATAAATTTGAGGGTTTGCTTTTCATAAACTCAGGAAAGTTTTGTGAAAAGTAAGTCATAAAGGACAATTTTCAACCAATATTAATTAGTATTTCTTAAGAAATTGTTTCAATAGCTGTGCAACTGAAGTTCTTGTGTATGTTCCATCACTGCCTCCTGCAACATAATTAATCTTTTTTCTCTGCAAAATTATGAATGTTTTGGTCACCTTGCTCTTGCCTTTGCCCTTCCCATTCTCCCCTGCTAGTATCCTCAGTATTGTTCAGCACTTGAACTTCAAGCTCATCATTATAAGGAATATTATTAGAAGCTTTGCCTGGGATTCCCACTTTAGTTTTCTCTTAGATTAATAGAAAATAATCAGTCTCACACTCTCCCTCTCTGGTGATTTAGTTAATTAATGGGTAGAAGCAGCACAAATAATTTCTACATCAGTGTACTTATTGTTTTAAAAATTACGTGAAAATTAGTCCCTTACTAGATGATTAGGTTTTTAGATCTGCTAATGAACAACAGTAGTCTGCCATTGCCACCTTCTAATTTACTTTTAATCACCAGCTAAGTAAGAAAGAAGTGTCTTTTAAAATAATTAAGACTGCATATCAGGTCTCTGCAGGATGTCAACAATAAAGGGGTTAATGATGCATCATGGAAACAATCAAAAAATGTCTTGCTTTAAACAATGCAGAACAACTCTCACTGTCTAAATGCATCTGTGCCAGAAAATTGCCACAGAAAATTTACAACATTTTTCATCTTGTAGAGATCACACACATACACAATAATGATGGAAATCACCTACATAACAGGGCAAAGATTTAAACTGAAATATCTGTGAAGCAGCCACTTTTTTCTGAGTAGACAGAACTGTCTCAGCATCCTATTATGACCTCAGCTGCAACAATATGACACAATAAGAGATTCCTAACCAAATACAGCACTTGGAGGCTTGTAATGTATTTTTTCTATCCTAATATTAACATCTTCCTGCACTTATTTTCCTTAAATATTTAAAAAAGAAAATTTGAAGAACTGAAAATTAGGTTCCCAGATCTTTATTCCAGAGGGATTTTCTAAAGTATCTGTAATACATAAACCTAAATCTATTCTGGGATGCAAAAGGGTAATAATTCTGCTTTGAATATATTAAGTTTTCAGTAACAGTTTCGTGGTTATTATAATAATAGGAACAAATAACATAATCACATTGACCAGGCCAGTTGAAATTAACTGTGGAAGTCCCAAACAGTGTTGCAGCTTATTGCCGACTGTAATAATCATTTTAATTTTACATTCACTGTGCACATAATTTGCTCACTTTCATCTCATTAATAAACACTCTTTTAACCATTTTTAGTAATCCTCTGCCTTGTTTTTGTTTTTTCATTCTCTAAAGACTGTTAAATAGCCCATGCACAATACTGAAGCTAAACTGATGTTAATTTAGAAAAGCTATTTTTAGTATCCCAAACACAATTTGCGGTATGTAAGAGAAAGAACTTCACCTGTTTGCAACTTGATGTCACTATGTATCCAAACGAATATTAGAGCCATTTCTCAGCCACACTGCTTTATAAAATCCTTGTCCACTGTCACAAGAACTTTCAGACTTCTACAGGTTCTAGTGTTAGGGAATTCTTCTGGTTTTTCTTCACTGATCACTATTATTACTATTATTCCTTTACTGCAAAGACTAGTATGGTCTTACTATTAGTGCCTTATGACACACCAACCATACAAAATATGTAATAATTTTTTCATGTGTCTTAGAACCTTTTAAGTTCTTCTTTAATAACGTTATTATTGAATGAAGCCTCTTTAAATGAGACTGCTCAACAGTTCTAGAAAATCAATTTGCCTATTAAGAGTTATAACAGGCATTCAAGATACTAATTTTAAGTATCACTGTCCTGGGTTCAGCAGTAGCAGTCATTTTTCTCCTTCTTAGTAGTGGTGGTGCAGTGCTGTGGTTTTGACATTTGGTCTGGGAACAGCGCTGATAACACCGATGTTTTCAGTTGCTGCTCAGTG
>WYDI02076141.1:0-34639 GCA_009867235.2 Psittacus erithacus
GCACCTCCCATATGAAGACAGGCTGAGAAAGTTGGGGCTGTTCAGCCTGGAGAAGAGAAGGCTGCATGGAGACTTCACAGCAGCCTTCTAGTACCTGAAAGGAGCCTGTAAGGATGCTGGGGAGGGACTCTACATTAGGGACTGTAGTGACAGGACAAGGGATAACAGGTTAAAACTTAAACAGGGGAAGTTTAGACTGGATACAAGGGGGAAGTTCTTTATTGTGAGGGTGGTGAGGCACTCGAATGGGTTGCCCAAGGAAGTTGCGAATGCCTCGTCCCTGGCGGTGTTTCAAGGCAGGGTTGGACAGAGCCTTGGGTGACATGGTTTAGTGTGAGGTGTCCCTGCCCATGACAGAGGGGCTGGAACTAGATGATATTAAGGTCTTTTCCAACTCTATTCTATGAGTCGATGATTCTAAATCCTTCAGAAGAGTTTTCAAGCCGTGTTGCTACCATTCTTGGAAAGAAATTTTCATTCCAAACACTGGAATATCCTCTGTACGTGTGCTGCGTTTACTAGCTGTCTGTAATCTCTCTTCCCCAGCTCTGTAACTGAGGGCAGGCTGGGCTGGCCTTCTCTCCCAGAGCTACAACAAAAAGAAATACCGCTTGCTCACCTGCACGTCCCCTGCTCAGCTTACTGTTACACTATTCTTAGAACTCTCTACCAATTCATGCATTTGTAAAACACATTGTAAAAAAACCCCAACAACAACAGAGTCCTAAAGCAAAGAAACAATCAATCAACCCCTATTCCAGTAAAACAACTTCATGCTAAGTACTAACACACACAGGGCCCAAGACCTACCTGCTCCCTAGGCTTGCTGCGGCTCAGCCTAGTATTTACAGGTAGAGCTAGCAGGACATTAGCAGACAGAACATTAACACACAGAAAAATAATGGATCAGCGTTTCCAATTCATGTTTCGCAATATACCCAGGAAAGAAAATCACATAAAATAAGTAATAAGGATTCCGAAAGTTACTATTTTTTTTTTTTGTTTAAAGTTTGACTGATTGGGGCGTTCCCAGGCGAAAAGATTTCAGAATATACTAAAAAAACCCCAAACCAAACAAAAAAACCACCCGAAAACAAAAACTAAAGGGCACAAGGAATGCTGAAGCCCAGCCCCACAACCAAGGGGGAGTATCCGGCTCCGGCCCCACGGGCAACCCAGAGGCAGACACGCAATAGCAGACGGAAGGGGCGAGGTTTTGGCTTCGGGAGCTGAAACCTTCTTTCATTCCCTCTCCACTTCAGTCCCCCCTTTCTTACCTCCTACATAAATTTCGACAGACACCGTCCCCTCTCCCAGCAACTACTCTAGGGGCGAAGCTCAGTACTTCCCAGTTTATTTCCCGGCCAGTCGGGCGGTGCACGCCGAAGCGCTGAGTCATGATCCCGTCACTCCCTGCGGAAGGTCGCTGAACCCAGCGCTCTGCCGAAACCAGCACTGTCCGCGCCACCAACCCGGGGCCGTGCAGGACGGAGGAGGCGGGAAGTGGGACTACGTCCATCTGGCAAACGAATTGGGGTTGCGCCCGCGGAGGGTTGCGCCCGCGCAGTAGCTGGGCGGGATCTCTCTCTCTCTCCACCTCACTACCGCTCACGGGGCTACCGCCCGGGCCGCTCGTAACCCTCGGTCTTAGGGATTGTAAGGTGCCCGCCCGCCCCCCCGGCCGAGTAACTTCGCCAGGTAGTCTGACAAATAGCCACCGACAACGCTTCCGGGACGAAACCAGCAACGCTTTCGCCGTCAAGCCGTTTTAGAACAGGGTACGTGGCACAAAAACCCCCCCATAAAACCCCTTTTTTGGCAGTTTTTTTCATTGACAAGCAGCTTGAGAGTACTGCGTGCATGAGAGGCCTTCAGTGCCGTTTTTATGCGGCTGTGTCCCCTCCACCTGCTGCAGAGTAAAGGGAGGAGGAAGGTAAGGAGCGCAGTATAGCTGGCTCCTCGGAGCTTTCATCATCTCCCCCATCATCTGCATCCCGCCATACCCTCAGGCCAATGGAGCCAGAATGGTAATGGAGACTCCTTGCTTTTGCCAAAGAGCTCCTGTCCAACACACCAACAATGGCCGAGTTGTCTGTAGAAAATAAAAAGGGTTACTGGCCTTTATTCAGTCAGCTCATTTTTATAGAGCGGTAAAACTTCACAACCAAACTTCACGAGCTGTAGAGGTCTACAAGATGGGTTGACCACGAATTTCAAGAGTTACTATGTGACCTAAGAGACAGGGACAACCAGTCTGACTGCATGCAGAAATTTTCTTCAGAAACTCGGCTTGAAATACAGCATTTATAATTTAGTAGTAACAGCACCAGTGTTTCTAAATCATGCTATTTTAGTCCTGGCAACGATTCAAATCACATTTATGATGTTTCTACAAAACACAATACACTCTCAGAGTAACAGATTTTAAAATGTGTCAAAACCAGAAAAGCACAATGCACAAAACCAGAATTCCTAAAAGATTTGCAATGTCTAATTCAGAATTCTAATACAGAAGCTGAAATAATGACATTTCTCCAAAACAGCCACAGAAAAGCTGTCAAGTAATTCAGTACAGGAGATGTAGTTTAAAAGGAATATAGCCAGATATACAGATCATCCACACAGATGGCAGTGCTTCTCAGCAACATCATCCTGCATGTCAGAAATTTAAAACTCTTGATACCAGAAAAGAATTCTCAGAAACTATTATAAAAAACTTCTCTGACTCAGGTCTCTGTAACAGGAGTCACTGTTACGTCTTGCGCAGAGTTGAAAAGGGAGATCAGACACACAGCATGCTCCTTCTACAACTGTTAGCATTGTAACTTCCTCTTGAACATCTTTTCTGGACAATGAGTTGGCAACCATTGTAAGACACAGTGTAACAATCAGTACAAAGTAAACTGGATTTATGGCTCAGTCACCTCAATGCAGGTGGCTGAAAAACAAAATCAGGCAACTTAATTCTGGTGCAAAACACCAGAGAATCTCCTGCCTCATGGGTTCACCTTTGAGCCACTGAAAGGCGTCATCTATATTCTGCCAATTCTCTTTTCCCTCTTCCATACATACGGCACATACAGAAGTATGAGAAATTTCTACTTTAGCTATCAGAAGGCAAAAGCGAAAGTTAGTGCCATGGAGCAGCGACTCTGACAGCCTTGTTACAAGCACTGACAATACAGGAGCAGAAGAGTGACTTGTTTTATGTTGTTCAACAGCTGGTATGTCTGAAAACTGGACATTTTGGTAGTCTGTGACCACGAGCATGTCACTTCTTATGTTCCTGTGCTAGCACCCTAAACTCATGATGGATCCAGAATTATTTCTTCTCCCCCACTTTCCTCTGGCTACTGAATGTAAGTTTTGATACCACTCAACCACTATCTGCAATACACATACAACTTGATGCAACCTATGCCTTGAGACCAGTCACCCTACATACTCAAATTTTAGATGCTCAGTGCAGCAATGTGTACAAAGTAATACAAAAAGTTATATACAAAAAGTTATGGGTGAAGTGAGACAACTGGCATCACAAAATTCCTGTATGTTAATAAATACTGACTTCAGCGTTACTTTTCACTATGCAGCAAGTACAGGGAATCAATCTACCCACACACTACCCTTGAAAGAAGCGTCAAGGCAATAAATACTGCTTAGAGGAATGATCACAGAATGAGTAAACTGTGGTTTAAGAACCTAATGAGGGTCAAGACATCAGTGTAGAAAACGAGGATCTGACATCCATGAATGCTGTGCAACACATGACATGTCCCCACAACTCTTTTGTCATTAAGAAGGCTGTGACCACTTCTAACCCAAGCAGCCAGACACAAAGAGACTCTCTTTTTCACTGCAAGGGTTATTTACAGGAGCCTCTACAGTGTTCAGAACAGCATTTCATTGTCACTTCTTAAGGAAGGGGTCATGCACTAAGGTGAAGAACATGTACACTTCATAACCCCCAAACCCACATAGTCACAAAACTGTCAGAAACAGAATATATCCTATTGTTAATATTTTAAGTAAATAGTTGTATTTAGTGACACTCAAAAAAACCCCAAACCACCAATCCACAAAGCCCACCACATCATTAGATCCTTTAAAGACCGCTTCTATTGTTCTTACTTTCTCCCTTATCTCCTGTTTTCTTCTTTCTCCTTCCAGGATTGATGCTGTATTTCTCCTCTAAATCATCTTTTCCCTATTTGTTCTTCTCTTGGTTCTCCCTGCCATTCCCCTTCTTGTTCCCAATTGAAATTTCTGTATTTCTTTCCCTCATCTCTCTGCCTCCTCTTTGTTCCATTCTCCCTGCTTTTGGTTGTCTACAAGGCGGCAGAAGTGCTCATCACATGCAAAAGCTAATAAGGAAAATTGGAAAAAGTGAAGTTAATTTATGAAAGACATCACATTTATTAATATCACATTGATACATATGGTAACTAGGAATCATATCTTATTTCTGCAACCACAGGAAATATTTGTTTCACCATTAGCTTCATTTGCCAGCCACTCCAGGAAGTAACTTCTAAGAGTCCAAATCTATAATCCTTCTCTTACCCCATAAAAAATTAGCAAGGTATAGTTTCAAAATTAATTTGTTCTTTATTCTAAGATAATGAGTTATTAAATATTCAGGGTTAGAAATGAATGTTATTTTATTACCTATCACATGTAAATATCAACCCTTCTGTTGATGCAATGCGTACGTTCTCTACTTGAGTGTGTGGAATACATATGAACGTAGTTTTAAGACACAAGTATTTTTAAAGCCAGAAGCAAGATGGCACCAGTTTAAGAAAAAGACCAGTTCAATGGGCCCTTTCTTAGAAAACAGTAAAATGGAAGAAAGACCTGATCTCTCTTCCTGCCCCACTATGATGCATTTATTTCCACACCTAAAACATAATGATATTGGATTTAATATTTTTGCTTTAATGCTCATAGGGAACAAGCTTTTAGAGAATATCTGAATTTTCAAAAAAATTCTTATCTGTTTTTCCTCCTATGCCTGTGCCTACATAAAATTTCAGTTACACAAATAACACATTGATAACATGATTTTTTGGGCTACATTTCCCAATTCAAAGCTGTAATAAAAGTACATGGAAACTTTTTAAAAGAGGACACTATAGCTTATGAAGTGGAAAAAGAAAAGTATGGAACGCATAGGCTTGCAATACAGGTGAGTTACTTTTCCAAATTGTGCAAAAATTTCTTTTCCTCACAACTGTGTATGTAACTTCATAAAGTTAACATGCAAATAAAATGAATACAGAATAAAAAGAGCTGAATATTTAGTCATAATAATATTTACTTTATATATAATACAAAATAGTACGTTAATATAAATAAATATATATGTTAATAATAACATTTTATGTGGATAGTTAAAAGATTGTAAGGTAAAACCTGTTCAAGGTTTTCTCCTCCTTGTACGCTCTTAATCTGGGTCTACATCGCATAATAAGGAAGGGCTCCTAAGCACTTTAAACTTTGATACCTACTCTTTGCCACAGAAAAAAGATTTTTAATTTCAATTATAGTGGCTACTTGAAAATGCACTTGTGGGTTGTTTGCTTGTTTGTTTTTTTTTCTGAACGAAACTTAAGAGACATGGTTTAAAAAAAGGAAGTTGATAAAACTGACATGATTCTATGTAAAGACAACATCTAAGTACAACATAGTATAGAGGAATAAAAAACATTTCACTGTTATTGGAGTAAATTTACTGGCCAAGCACTCCTAATTATTCTCAATATACTGACATATACTGGTAGTATACAATGTATAACATATTCTATCAATAGGCTAGCTGCTTGATAGACTTGGTCTACAATTAAAAGTATTGCTGGTGAAGTTATATACAAAAGCACACTTGCTTTTTGCTCAAATTAAATGCAGCTACTAGCAAAAAAGAATCTTTTTGCAGTATATTTGCTCAAGGAACTAGTATACCCTGCATTAGCAAAACCCCTTTTCTGCTGGCATGAAACACGTGCCAGAAGGATATACACTGTGACTACACAAGAAACCAAGCAAGGCATGCCAAGGCCTTTTATTTTTTTTCCTGGAGAAGACACTGCATTAGGAGTATTAAAAGCTGGCAAATGGTCTATTTTAGGAGGAAAGAGAAAGCCATCAATTCGGTGACATTAAGTTTTAATACAGCTCATTGAGGTTATACTGTTACGTAACAAGCAGGTTAACTGAACTTGTGTTACGCATCTGCTCCACTGGAGAAAAAATTCTGTATTTATAGTTTTCACTCTTGTCTTTTTCAGAAGGACAACAGCAACTTGGAGGAAAAAAAAAATACAAGAATCAATTAACAAAGACATACCCTTTTTCATGAGCAACAGCAGTGAGGGTGTGGTGTTTAATCCACTTACAAAAGCAAGTGGCTTGCACACAACACAGGTTCAAATATGTTAAAGTGGACTTTTACAACTACACCTCGTCAACAAGTGGGAATCATGTTTCAGCTTTCACAAATCCTGCCAAAATCCCACATTTTTTTAACTGTGTGGTAGATTACTGTAAAGCCCTGCCACATGTAGACTCGTTTTTCCATCAGCAGAAAACATAGTTGGCCCACAACATGGCAGACCATCTCATTTATTAACATAGAACCGAACCCTTGTGTGCTGTGGATAGTACTGACAGTAGTCCTAAGTGAATCACCTTTAATGCAGCAAGCAGATGGAATACAAATTATTTAAAAGACCATCTCTCTTCTCCTCCTGTTCTGTTAGTCTGTGGAGGCACACAAGCCAGAACTTGTTAATGAAGGACTGGCATTGCTGGGAGGGGATTCTTTCCCATTGTGTTTTCCATCATTAGGTGCTGGGAAAAGTACCCAGTACTTTTCAGCACCCTGTACTGGCTTGTATTTGTTTTAAGCATCAACAGAAGAACCTAGATCAGTGCACTGCTAATAGGTATGCTAAAAAAGAACCAAAGAAACAATACACAAAACCCTGGGAAACCAACAGGTCTATGGTTTAGAGCTCTTTCCAGCCTGTTTACCTGTCATACATGTTGAAAGATCTGTGGCAGTGCTAAATGACAGGCACCATTTTCATCCAAGCTTTAAGAACCATCTGTATTAGAATATAAATCTAGTGCCTTAACACACTGAAATGCTTCTGAATCTCTGGGGTTGGAAGCAACAGGCACTTTAGATATACAATGAGTAAAGTAAGAGCATGTGAGAGGACTGTCTGGATCATGTTTCTCATTAGCCACCTCAGAGACATCCTTTCCAACAGCAGTTAAGTGGCAGAAAGAAAAAGTTTCTTCCTCAGTGTGTGCTGGAGCAGAAGTGAATATTGTTGGCTTGGGTCAGCGGTCTTATTCCATTCATAGACTTTTCTGTTCAGTTCTGTATGGATATCCAATATAGAGAGCTTCCTGCAGCAACAAAAGTAAAAGCTTTCTATTAGAGAATGAAGCAAGACATCATTTAAGAATCCACAAGTGAGAACACAACTTTAGACTCAGCAAGGAGGAAGTTTCAAATGTCAGTCTTTACTGCAGAAGTTACACCTCTAAAGCCCAAGGCTGAATATGCATTTTGGAGACAATCTGTTACAACCCAAATCACTGTTGTGATATTGGTTATTGCTAATATGATGATCTGTGATTTCACTACAAGGTTTTAGGGTTTGTAAAAAGGTACTAAATGTTAACGCCATAAATACCTTGAAAAACCTTTTGTGCCATTGTTCCAGGATCAACCATACCTGTCTTTTAACTTATGACATAGCATAACAAATGACACTTTTCAGGATCAGACAGAATGAAACTTCAGGTTTCTTTTTCTGTGGGGCAGCAGGCTGTAATAGGAAAAGGGTTGTTTTTTTCCTTTTTTTTTATTTACCTTTTATGAGGACTGCAGAGTAGCTCAGCCAGGCAGCGCAGATAATATGAGGATGAATTTGAAGATTTTTCTAGTGCAGACACATTCACCTTGCAGTGACTCCAAAAGATGTCTGCTACTTGAGGAATAGTGACTTGCCATGGGGTTTCTGTGTTAGCTAAGATGTTCTCATTATTCCCATCTACTTCCAACAAACTAGTACATTCTTGCTCATTGTCTGGCACAATGTAGCTCTGAATAAAAAAAAGCTTCGGTTTTCCTACAAGTTCAGGACATGAGTCTGCTCTGAAGTATACCTTTACTTGTTCCAAAGGGAATCCAGAAAAAGTATGGTCCTTACAGAAGATGCTCTTAGAATTTCCATGGCTGACCAATATGCAAATGAAACTGTCACAGTTTCTATGCTTCTGCAACCTTGCAACTTCAATCAGTGTTTGATTCATGTTCGTCATATTTAAGTATTTGTGACAATGAACGTCATAGCCTAAGCATCTGAAGGTCTTTTCCAACATATCTGAAAAAAGCAAGATGTAACTGCATCACAGCACATCAAGACTTGATCTCAAGTATCTCGAATTACAGTATTTACAGTATTTCACTATTGCAAATAATTTATTTCCCAAAAATAACTAAAAAAACCCAAGAGTACTTGATGTTGATTACATTAGATACTTATAGTGCTATATGCATGTTGTCTTTAATATGTTTATGTACTTTGTGACAGCAAAGACACTATTATTTGGCATGTCATGTTCCAAATTCCACAGGCACTTGCACGCTTTAACTTAGAGCTAGCATCCCAAGTTTCTAGCACTGAAAATATCAGACAAGAGAAAACATTAGAAAATGCTTCACACACAACATTCTAGAAATGATAAGGAGTGATCTGGGTAACATGGGAAGTATGTTTCATCTTTTAATGTCTCAAAATTACTCTGAGTGGTTATTACAGATCTACAGAACTGCACAGGCTCCCTTTCATCAGTCAAAAAGGAACCTGCTGCAGTCAGTTATACTTCTTATTATATAAAATGAACTTTAAGTGATGAGTTCCAGGTGGAGAATGGACACTGGAGTCTGAACTATGAAGGAAGAACAAGATAAAAAAGCTGAACAATGAACCCTTTCAAATGCATTAGAAATTAAACTGTAGATAGCCCAAATCAAAATTTAACTGTATTTGTGCTCCAGGAAAATGTGCTATCCTCTGAATTACTACTTTGAATGTTTATTAATATGGAAGTGAAACCAGGTACATTATGGTTAAAATCACTGGCATTTTTTAAGTGTTCAGAGAACCACAGGACACTACTAGGATACCTGTAGCATTGTTACGTTCAGAATAAACCATGCAGAGTTTCTGATATGGCAGGAAACGTCAAGTGCCATGTTTATCTAAAATGCCTTACAGCCACAGTAAGCTGGGCTGTTCCTGGACTTCAAAAGTTTAACAATCCCTAATTATCAGAGGCTATTTCAGAGGTAACTGGCAGGAAAGCAGAAGTTGTACTGTCACACGTGCCCGTAGTGAAAACAAGGAACAGAACTTGTAACTTTCCTCAGCAAAATACAAACTATACTATAGCAAGGTGCTAAACTGGAACTAGAAAGTTTCATTACAGTTCTGTTGGTTTGATTAAATTTTGTTAAATAATTAAAAAAATCTGGATTTTTTTCAATTTGGAATTGGAAAGGAAAATCCTCTCTATTTTAGGCAATAAAAAATGCTCTTCAAAATTCAGGTGGAAGATTCAGCATTAATACTGTTGAGCAGTTAAATACTCGATGAAGCACTTCATCCTTTAGAGGGCAGTAGTACATACGCAAAAAGTTAACTTCAACAAGAGCGCTTTTCCTAACATACTCTTCAAGTGTCACAATAAAAAAAAAATTAAACCAAAAATTAAATCTTAGAGCTGATACCTCAGTTTAACAATGAATCAGAAATTATCCATGGTAAGCTTTAGATACAGCAATTTTACTTTCAGGCAAGAAAAAAACTACGTGCTGCAGCTTGAGATCAGAAAGCATCTGTTTCTTCAAAAGTAACCATCTCCCAACAAACTTAAACTGACTTTGGAGCATTTCCACTCTATATACAAAATTTATACTTTCCTCTCCTTGACTGTTTACAAGGTAAGGGTAAAAACTGGCTTCCAAGTGGAAAAGTCAAAAGCAGCTATTTACAAAACAGAAGGTGCACTGCAGTTTGAATTTTATCAGCATGTCTTGAACTCTACATTATTTACACTGAACATTTTCAATTGCTGGAATCCCTGAACATGCAGGATCTATTATTGCTTCAACTTTCTCAGATTGAATCTTGGGATAGCTACAGACTGTAATGCATACCACAGATAGAATTCTTAACGTTCTCCCTGCCCACTTCTCTGCCTCTTCTATTTTTAGACTTCAGAAGTAGTGTTGCACAACTCTACAGAGTAGTGCATGCCCTTCTAACAAACTCCTTTAAGCAATGTCGTATGTCCGGTCTCTCCTGAATTTCACTAGCACAGTAATTTATTTAAGTGAAAGTCTTGCTTTCTATTCATGTTAAAATGCTGATGATGCACAGGCGACATTAAACATCTGAGACGTATAGTGGTTTAACTGCTTCTATATCCACTGCAGAAAATGCATGGAGACCAACGCACATTAAGACTTGCTTTGGGTGATTTTGGCACAACAGCAGCAGAGCCATGATTTGCTAGTGTATATGACGCGCCAGACACTAAAAGTGATCTATTTTTGTCCTTTCCAGTCAGCAGACTTCCTCTGTCATACTTACACTTTCTGTTCTTGTACAAGTACTGAAATGACCGTATGAGCTCATGAAGATCACATGCACTGGGGCTTTTTTAATTTTTATTTTAAACAATCTTTGTATTTAGTAGCAGTTACCATGACAAAGGGGTCTGCACAGTATACTGCCTGTGCAAAAGATCTGTGCCTTCTAAGGAAGAACAGGTCTAAATTTATGTATCCATGACTACAAACTGACGTAGTGGTTCCTGTTTTCTCCAATGTACATACCTCACCTGCTTTTGTACTCTGTTCCATTAAAAAAAAAAAAAAAGAAAAAAATCAGACCTGGCATAGTTAAAACATTTTTGTTCAATAAATCAGGTCAGCACAAGCTCATATGCTGTTAGAGACAATTAACTTTACAGAGGGTTTTTTGTAAACAACACTATTTCTACACCTTGTGTTTTCTTTTAACTCCCCACACGTATATTTCCCTAGCAATCTTTTTTGCATTTGCTTTTAAGAAACAGAATTACAAGTAGTAAGTAATTATTTTGGTACTGGAGCAGACTATCACGCTACCTTTCAGATTAAGGCTGTATATCTTTCTTGCATCAAAAGGGCTCTTTGTTCTCTAAAGCTATCATAGAAGAGAGAAGAACAGGTAAGTAAAGAAGCATTCAACAGGACAGAGCAGAATGTTTGATCTCAAGAGCTGCTCTCCTGCCCCCCAAGTCTTTCAGTCTTTGGCAGGCTGTCTTTGTTTTAGTTTCCTATTGGCCAAAGTGAGCCTTTTTTTTGTTGACAACAGAAGTGAAGAAGTGCTTTAGATTTTTTGCATTCAGCAATTGCATCCTTGTTCTTTTTCTTTTTGGCCAGAGGTGATTGATGTACTTGGTAGGACATACCGAAATCAGATGCCAAGGGTGCTTCCCAGTTGCATGTAACTGACTTCAGTGTCTTCTCTGTCCCTCTTTGTCATTAATTGCAGGATTATGAATAAATTCCTATTATCCTAGTGACAAACTGCCTTGTTTTATATAATTTATGATCATGAAGCAAGCATACAAATTTTACTTTCTGTATCTATGCTCTGTATACACAGCTCTTCAAAGACTGCATCAATAATTTTAAGTTGGTCTATCTGCTGGATCATTAGTCATGAGAAAAAGATACACTGACAAACCCTCTTCTTCCCCAACATCTCCTAGCTTATTACAGAACTGACAGCAAGTACTCTCTTGATTTTTACTTTAGACTAGTATTTTACAGTGATTGGAGAGTGGGTCTTTTTTGCTTACGCAAACATATACTTTTTCGATTATATAAAGGTAATCAGGAAAAACCCACATTTTAGCCATAGCACGGACTATCTTGAATTTTACATGCAAATTGTTGGGCTTTTCTGGAGGGTATTTTTTGGTTTTTTGTGTTGGTTGGTTTGGGGTTTTTTAACTAAACCAAGAGGTAAGGAAGAAAATTCCTGTAGAGCTGTGGTGACAGTTTCAGTGAAACTGTGCAAGATGTGACAGAAGCATAGGTGCATTAATAATAATACATCATGTGCCTTCAGCTATTCAAAATCTGTAGTGTCCAGTATGACTGCACTTCAAATCCACAGTTCTGGTTTTGTTAACTGACTGAAAACGCTGTCCTTACCATCTCTGCCAATAACCTGCTGTATGACTGTATCTTAACTATTCTGTTGGTCTCTGAACATCCTTTTTCTCCCTCCCAAAATTCAGTCTGTCTCCTTTACAAGTTCTTTCATTCAGAGATGCTGTGCCAAAACCCAAACAAACATTGTCTGCAATAATTAGGATAGTTTGCTTTAACTTCAGGTTGGGCCTTCCAACTCTGCTTTAGAAGACTTACTACAATTGACAGACTAGCTGACTAGGACAATATTACTCTAGCCTGGCTGGCAAATGTACATCGTATTCTTTACAGTAAATTGCTCTAATTATCTGAGATTAAGAAGATAAGGAACTTCATATTCCACAGACTTACCTGCATTGTTCCCAATACAGTCTATTATCAGGCATACTCCTAGAGGCTGACTTTGCATTCTGTACTTATCATCAAACACCTGGGGAATGTGAAGGACAACTGCTTAGTATGTCACTCTCAACTTACTGACTTGATTCTTTTCTCACATTTCACAACCTCAGGTCTATTCAATTACATTATTGTTTTTCCACAGAGTAGCTAGCAGAAGTCTTATCTACTGGAGTGCAGTATGTCCTATCTACACAGCAATAAAAGAAATCAGGAGACATAGGCTAATGGTTCCCCCCTCCCTCCCCCGTTTCTAGTACAGGCTTAATTTCTGCACCCTTGTGTTATGAAATCTTACTACCACAATGATCCTAAAACAAAGACTAAAAAAAGCAGCTATATGGGGTGGAGAGACTTTTTAAAGACTTGGACTATGACAGCAATGACCCTTCTATAGTACTTCCAAATTAATTTAACTGTAACTGCTATTTAGATGTGAACTATAAGCTTCATATTGCCAACACAATAAATGTAGAGAACTTTTGTGCTCTTCAGGTGTGCAAGCAAGCACTGCTTATCAGAAAAACATTTATTTCCTTATTTAGTGGAACCTCCTTGTTTCTAAATAATCTGTAATGACAATACCACAGTACCTTTTCCCTTTAAAAATTACAGTACTATTGCCATAGGTAATTCCCTGATTCCTGGCCTACAGGGGAGGTAGTGGAAATAGCAGTCATTCATTCTTATCATTAATACGCAAAGTATGTCTGTCTTCTACCTTGAGAGCAAGGGGCAGGGAGAGAATAAAGAACAAAATTTACAGCACGAGAAGAAGCCCTGCAATTTCTAATGCAGATGGCAAGAGGTCTGACTTCCAACAAGTTTTGACTTAGCTTCCACTAATAAATATGCAAGTTTTGTGTGCCCATCATATGTATGTCCATTTTGCACACTCCTGCTTCTGAAGTAGCAGCAAATATTTTATATTAAAACTACACCCTGCAAAAGTAAGTCACAGAACCTGTTTAAGGCTGAGGAGGATATGGGTGTACACATTGTTCTGTTTGCATGCAATTAAAAGGAAATCTCAAAATGAAACAGAAAGAAAACTAAGGTAAATACCTGCTGAGGATTTTATTATATTTACATGCAAACATATGCACAAGCACATACCTCATATGATGCTGGTCCTGATTCCTGAATGGGCATGGGGACTGGTTCTGCTGCAGTTGAAATATACATAAATAATCTCAGTATATAGGAACCAGTGATATTTCTTTGACACCAGATCAGCTGAAGAGAAACCTGTCTAGTTCTCACTCATCCAGACTTCTCAGTTTCTATGTATGCTACTGAAGTTAAGAAAACCTCAAAATTTTCACCTCTAAAATGTTATTTGGATTGCATTCTGTATTGCTTATAACTAGAATAAATAATCTAGCCAACTGCTCTTCTAAAAATAACCGTACTTGAGAGGAACTTTGCATTTCCATAAAGAACACAACACAGATGGTAAGAACCTGGTATTACTGGACAACTTCCTGGCTGGCCTGGTGGCAAGTTCACCACTGAATTGACACAGAAAGTTCCTACCTGAGACTTCAATTGCACAGCTGCACTACATAACCTTCCAGAGTTGGCTAGTCAACCTCTTCCATGATCTTACTAATAAACTATTTATTCTGCTTAAAAGCTATGAAAGTGGAAGCCCACAACAATTTAAATAAAGTTTTAAGATCTGTCACAACAAGCAAAGCTGTCCTGGGTTCAGCAATAGCAGTCATTTTTCTGCTTAGTAGCTGGCGCAGTGCTGTGTTTTTGACTTCAGCTTGAGAGCAACGCTGATAATACACCCATGTTTTCAGTTGTTGCTAAGTAATGTTTACTCTGATCAGGGACTTTCTCAGTCTCAAGCTCTGCCAGGGAGGAGGGGAAGCCGGGAGGAAGCAGAAACAGGACACCTGACCCAAACTAGCAAAAGGGGTATTCCATACCACAGCACATCATGCCCAGTATATAAGCTGAGGCCAGTTACCCAGAAGGGCTAGATCACTGCTCAGGTCAGGCCGGGTATCGGTTGGCAGGTGGTGAGCAATTGTGTTCCCTCCCCTTGTTATTTTCCTTATCATTATTATTATCGGTGGTAGCAGTAGTGGGCTTCTGTTATACCCTAGTTACTGGACTGTTCTTATCTCAACCTGTGGAATTTACATTCTCTCAGTTCTCCTCCCCATCCCTGTGGGAGTGGAGGGAAAAAAAGAAGGGGGAGTGAGAGAGCAGCTGCATGGTTTTGAGCTACCAGCTGGGCTTAAACCACAACAAAAGCAAATACAAGAGCAAATTTTCAGTATTTGAGTATTGAGTATTTGGGACCTCAGTTTTCAGAGATCCCAAATACTCTCTGCTGCTGGTGTTATCAATTGTATTAGACAAAACCAGAACTATCAAACAACAGTCCTATTGATACAATTAAATTCATCTTTTGACTTTTTTAGATTATCAAAACTCAGATATAATGGTCTTACCCAGAATAAGACTTTGTCCATTTTTTGATTTTTCTTTGTTCACATTCTGGATCTAAAGTGAAGAAAAAGGTATCTTTTTCCTTTCTTGTTCAAGAATGTTCCAGAATTTAACAGAATAGTATACTTTTTTCCTCAATGAAAACATTACATATTTTAGATTCACATATATCAGCTCATTATAATTACAAAATAACAAGCAAAAAAACCTCAAACTGTTCCTCCTCAGAAAAAAAACCAACAAACAGCTTGACATGAACAGTGAGGAAAAGCTTGTTCCCTAACATAGGAAAACAAACAAAAAAACCCCTCTGAAGATATGAATTTTGTTTCCTATAGAGCAGCATGGAGGAACTTTCACTGAATTAGAAAGGAAATAATAGCAATGTTATCGTAGTATGGAAAGTCAATGCAAATTCTTTCCTATTAAGTACTCTGGAAAACAAAGGTGGTGTGGCCTTGTTAGTAAAGACAGATTGCATCACTGGTGTCTTGTATGTGAGCTTTATACATACCTATTTACTGAACACATGACAGAAATAATCTCATCATTTAGCAAGGCTAAATACTTTAAGTAAGGTCACACTATCACAATATCAGACCTAACCTAAATATAAAGAATACTACATGCAACAGGATTTGATGACTTTTCACATACCAAGATTAAATTTCTTAAAATAAGATTAAAATCAAATAAAAAAAAATAAAAATCTGAAAAGTCCTCCCTCAGCGTCAGAAGTTAAACTACTTTTCCTGCAAAATCCAGAAGTACAAAGAGTAGTATGTTCTGCAAAAAACAGTCAAAGCAAAACTTTTCACTCCCCAGAGTAGCACAAAAACTTTCTCAAGATGCAAATTTTTTTATCTCCAAGTAGTAGGAAAAAATTCACAGAAGCTCTTCAAAGGGGACCTATTTTAGTCAGAAGATTTAAATCAGACACTAAACTCAGCAAGCAATAGGAATAAGAGAAATAAAGTAAGTAGTATTTTTGTTCCTAGCAATCCCTCATTCCTTAGCCTCTGCAAAGATGAATCCCCTTTCTATGTCTGGCAATATTTAGGAAAGATCTGTCTATGTATACTTACTTACCACTGAATGATAAGGAGGATCAATCAGATTGAGATTAGGGAGAGATGCCTGAAGTGCATTGACATATACTGACTGAGAATGAGGAGAATATATTACAGCTGAAAACAGAAACACACAGAGAAATACACCATGATATACCAACTTGTTTTATGAACCTAAATCCATGAAGCATGCAAATACTCTGACTTGTAATTCATAATTTTGTCTTCAGTAAGAACACATCTGATTCTTGCTATCAAGAGTAACCAGTGGAAAATAGGATCTTACCTTCATGTTTGTACTTCTGAATCTTCTTAATCAGGTCTATCCTGTGAATGCTTCGAAAACAATTTTCTATCAGATCCAGTTGATCAGGAGCTACCAAATTTAGTTTCTCCAGGTCAATCACAAGAGCTAGAAAACTCTAGAAGAGCAAGAGAAACCTAAACTGTCATATCAGTAATTTGTTCGCTATCAGTAAATAACAAAACAAGCCAGATAGTAACATGGGGAGTACATAAAGGTTGTATATTCAAGAACTAGTGGCATTACCTTCTGAAACACTAAGAAAATCATCTGGAAGGTATAAGAATTCTTGGTATTACCATAACAGTAATGGAAGCTAGAAAGGGATATTCTTAAAAAAAAAAAAATAAATTTTTTTGAGGAAACAGTTTTGCATTTCCTTGCTATAGGGATGACTTGTAATGTGACCTTACATGCCACAAAGCAAGAGGTAAGAAAAGCTTTGGTGAATTTGCAGGACCTCTTCTTCTTTAGATAAAGACAGAAAAAGGAAAAGAAAAAAAAAACCACAAAGAAAGAAGACAGAAATATTCAGTCTTCTATGCACTGCTGTCAAGTTTTCTGAACCATCTCTACTGAATCTCTGCTTTCTCAGAGCACTTAAATATTCAGAACACAAATGTACAAAAAACCACCTAATTAAAATAAAACTAATCTTTTCTAAGCGAAAGCAGAGCATGAACCTAAAAAGTGACCTTGTAATTCAAGATACATTTCATATGATTATTGGTTTGAGATCCTTCATATATATACTTACCGATCAGTAACACTAAAGAAAGACTTTTTTAATGCCTTCTGCATGTGAGGTTCACGCTAACAATATTCACTATAGCCAAGTCTTCACTGTGCCCTCTTACTGTTTCTCATGCATCTTTCCTTGAATTGAAAACCAAAAACTGAAATAGAAGCCACTACTCCTCCACTTCCTGATTTCTGTCTGCTCCTCACAGCTTCACTACCACTTTGCTGTCTAACTACTTCTCTTTTTACTTTAACCTCTCCTCTGCTGGCCTTCTCTTCCCCAGAGAAGGCCACCAGAAAAACGTACCTTATCTTTTGCCATTTTCATACGAGGTGCATAATCTCTGAGTAGAAAAATAAGAGAACCCACTTCTTCTTTTTCCAGATTCTCATTAATCTCCACCATTAGTACCCTGGAATAAAGTTGACACATTTCTGAAGGATCAGCTTTCAGCAAGATCCCACCCGTTTCCCAACTACCCAACATCTCCCATGTTCCAATCTTAAAGTACCATTTCCAAATAAACAGGAAAAAGCCAACTCTGCTCCAAGATTCAATTTTCAAAATCCCTACCTCTTGCTAATCAGCACCTGCCATTACTCACACTGACTGTGTAAAAGCTGCTGCCAGGAAAACACAAGTCTTCTTAATATTTCAATAGCAATGAAGTGAACAAATGAGGCGATAGAACACATTTTGAACTTTTATAGCTAGTAGCTACAGGGGTTTTATTTCAGTGAGAAGTTAATACAGGAAAATCTTCCTTATGAATACATATATTTTTTCCTGAAGCCTCTCAAAGAAAATAACTGGAGCTTCTTAATTTAAGCCTCTTAAAACTACAGAGTAGAATGTAGTAAGAGACATGTCCCCTGAGAAAAGCTGTACTACAAGGCTGTGAGCCCAAAGCAAACTAGAAAAGAAAATTAACTAACAATGTTCCTCTAAAGCATCATTTCTATCTGGTGATCTAGAACCGTACAAATATTGCTAGTTTTATTAACACACACAAACTTCTTAAAGACAGATGCTTCTAATGTAATGACTTGAAAGAAGCTACCAAGCCTTATTTTAGGGACTAAACTTGACATATTCTTATCACTGTAACTCTAGCTATAATGCCCTTTTCTTTCAACACCTATATAAAAAAAAGAACAAGAAAACACATACACCCCCCAAACTCCAAAACAATCCCCACACATTTTGAACAAAACAGAATAGCCTTGATATCGGAAACAGATATAGTACCTGTAGTCAGGGACAAGTCTGAGACTCCTGGCAAGGTCAGCTTCCACTGTTGCCTTCTCAGTCTTCAAGATCCTTCTCAGCAAGTCAAACCTCTTAACTCTATACAACAACTCAGACAAGCCAAGCAAAGACAATTTCTCCCTCTCATTCAAAGCCACCAAAAGCTCTCTAAGGTCAGCATTGGCCAAGTCAGGAGCAAGGTCTCGGCATAGGAAAGCAATCATCTCTTCTTCTTCTTCATCCAATTCCTGTTCAATCTGGTGAACAAGGGCAGCTGGGACTTGACACCTGGTCATCACTTTGTTGATGTCCTTTTAAAATTGCCAGCCTACTGTTTTTTTAAACAGAAAGCCAACATGACATGAAGCACACTCTACCACAGCACTTCTCTGCTCATTCTTAACTTGATTCATTTTTACATAAGCAGTTCTGTGGAAGAGAGTTAAAACATACCAAATCAGTGATCTGCTGCACAGGTTCACAGTTAACTCTCCTAGCTGATATATTTCACTCACAACTAAAATACCAACAGCCTACACAGGCCTCCTGTTCTCAAGGGGTTCTCCCAGCTGTTCATTGCAGAACAAAAAGTATTTGGTCATACTAATCAGAAAGAAAAAGAAAAGGAAGTTATTTTAAAAGTAAAACCTTAATACAACTCTGAAAATTCCATAGGAAGTGAAAGATCATCAGCTTGCTGATAAGTGGTATTTCAAGTGCTTCTGGAAATTAGTTAAGTTCCACAGCCATTTAAGTCTAAAGCTCTGACTTCCCAGCAGTCATCCACCTCTCTACTACCACCTTTTCTCCCTAAAAGTCTCAAGGCATTTTTCAAGAAGAGTTCTGGGAGCTAAGAGGTAATTTAACAACACATTGTAGACAAACCACTGCCATCACAGAATCATAGAAGAGTTAGGGCTGGAAAGGACCTTAAGATCATCTAGTTCCAATCCCCCTGCCATGGGCAGGAACACCTCACACTAAATCATGTCATCTAAGGCTCTGTCCAACCTGGCCTTGAACGCTGGCAGGGATGGAGCATCCACAACTTCCCTGGGCAACCCATCCCAGGGCCTCACCATCCTCAAAGTAAAGAACTTCTTCCTTACATCTAATCTAACCTTCTCCTGTTTAAGTTTGAACCCATTACCCCTTGTCCTACCACTACCGTCCCTAATGTAGAGTCCCTTCCCAGCATCCTTATAGGCCCCCTTCAGATCATGCACACACTTTGCTTTAAATGGAGTCAAAATAAAAGAAATATTAACAATCTAATATATAATACTTTAACAAATTATGAGTAAGTTCAGGAATGTGTGGATTTTCTTACTTATTAAACTTATTACTTTACTTACTAAAGTGATTCCAATCTGAGTGAACGAGTAGGGTTTTAATTAGTAGGTAGTCCTCCACACCCTCCCTCCATGTTCAAAAAGATTCAAGAACCATACGAAGAAAAAAATCAACCTTATGCATGCAAAATGGCTAACTCTGAAGGTATAGATAAGCCATAGACTGCTTTTCATGTGACATTCATGTCTCACCATACTGAAAACAGAAATTAAAATTCAAATCCAGGAAAACCCCACCCTTGTGATGAACGTAATAAGGAGGGTGCTATGCCCAATTTCCACTGCCACCAACTACGGAAATTCTATCTAACCATCTCTGATCCCCATCACCTACATGTGGAAAAATGACAAGCAATATGAAGACAAATCTTAGCCATTCCAACCAGTTGAGTCACTATACTGCATAGTTTTGTTTAAACCATTCTGAAAGGCAAAAAAAACCCCAACCAATTTGACTTCAAAGCCTAATACACCAAAAGACTCTAGCACTTGGATAACATTTTTAAGCATTTTCAGCCTTTCATTACACATTCTGTAAGTGACAATCAACAATGTCACATACTGTGTCCGTACATCAACAAGAATGAAACTCATCTATCTACAAGCCTTTTATTTTTTTAATTCCAATGCTGTTTAAATGAAAAGTAACTCTATATATCCACCTGACTTTGCTCAGAAAGAGAGTAAAGAGGAAAGAAAAAAGTACCAATAGTCTGTGTATTCATGTAATGTAATTTGCTGCAAGAAAACACACAGGATTTTCCTCTCCAGTTCAATGTTTCATGTACTGAGTAAAGATTCCAATGTAAAGCTTATAGAGCAGGAAAAGGGGTAAAAAAAGAAACCTAAAGTACTACACATTCTCGTTTACATTCTTGATTTATATGAAATCCACAATCATTCTGAATACCTGAAGTCTAATAAAACCACCACTGTAAAAGGATACTAGAAGATCATGTGAGTATGAACAGGGGCAGGCCTACACATAGAGCAGCAACAACAAAATCTCTATTCTTCCTGTATTCAAAGAACCAGGAAAACCTCTGGCACACTGAGGGAAAATGGCTGATGAGGGGAGAGTTTACTGTCACTCAAAAGTTTCACAGAGGAAGAGCTCTTCCAGGAAATAGTCTTAGGGTCTCTGGTAAGGAAGTCACTAACTTCAGGGTCACTCATCTGTCCTCTTGTCCACAAAAGACGTTGCAGAAAAAACAGCTCAACAGGAGTTCCAAAATGTACTTAAATTCAAACTTCTGAGTTTAGTTAACTTTCAGACTTTTCTGACATGTATGACACTCTACAACATGTAAGACTTTAAAGCTGATTTTTCATACACTGTGCAAGAAACCACCTTTGTCACAAGCATTAGACTTTAAGTCTGCACTAACCTTTGAGCCTGAGTATTAATTACACTGTAAACAATGCTCACAAGAAGAAACTTTTTAAGGTAAACACCCGAGAACATTACCAAGCCTATTTCCTCCTCAGACCACAAATTGTTTCCATTCCACACTAAAACAGGGAGAAAAACATCCGTATGTTCATTAGCTTCTGTGAAGCTATTAAAGTTGATCATACTCCTATTGTTTTTACTATTTCACACTGCTCCCAGGCCTTACAGAATACAACCAAAGTTAGGGATAAATTTCCTCCTCACTCCCCACGAACAGGAAATAACAACACACTAAAGCTTCAGGCACAAAACCACACAAGACTTCAGTAACCTCCTGCTGATATTAACAAGTGGAGACCAGTATGCACGTACAAGCCTCACGCAATATTGCTGTTTGCTGTTTTCATGACTGCAACACAAATGCTGTGCAATACGCAAATACCAATGAGATGATCCAAGGCAGAGAAGTATTAAGAGGAAAGGTCTTTCCAAGAGAAGCAGGAAAACACCTCACACTCTAAATATGTCTGCAATGAGTCTAATTTCTGGCAGCGTCTGTTCCCTGAGAATTTTACATATATTTCTGCTGCGGCAAAAACAGGATGTAACATTCGTGGGTGTGGTTCCGATCTGGAAACTGTCTTTAACAAGACGAGCTCATGTGAAAGCCCCTAGCGAGGAGCTTACTTTGCTACAGGAGGCACTACCTGCGCTTCTCCATCTTCTCATTTATTTGAAAAGGTAGAGGTGCTGCAGTGACACAAAGGTGACTGCATTTTGAGTCTGTATCGTCTGGTATTTTTCAAAGTGTTGCATTGTTTGGAGCATGCTCCACAACTTCCACATTTCTCTATTAAAGAATTTCTTACGAGATACTTCGGGAAAACAGGGAAATCCTGCAGTAATTCTCTCATTTCTGTATTAAGCTTAAATATTTTGATCTCAGCACAGACAAACAGTGACCACACTGACTTCTATTTAGAGACGCACTAGTTTAACACCCCAGTCTTCCTCACCAAAATAACCATGTAAACTAAAACTTGTTTTCCCGTAGGGTGCTTTCACAGAAAAAAAAAAGACACACAAAAAAAAAAAAGAGTTCCACGCAACCTTCTATCACAGTTGGAAAAACAACGCGAGAGGGAACTCGCCCCGCAACAAAAAATGGCTCGAGGCGGACCAACAGCGTCTCCTTCCGAGAATGGTCAGGCTCCGTCTCTCCGCACCCGGCTAAGCCCGCTCCCGGTGCCGACGGGGACTAGAAAAAATTACCCGATTCCGAGCTACACTGTGTTAGGACACCTATATTGGGACGCATGTTAGTGTGAGGGAAAGAAAGAGGGGAAGGTATAACGCACCCGAACACGCCGGGGAAGTTTCTTCTACAGCAGCTGCGCCAGGTCCGGCATTGGGAACAGAAAAAAAACAAGGGGCGGCGCCAGAAGAACAAACAGGCTCCTCCGGCACCAGGCGTGGTTCTAAGTTTTGCTTGTCTACACATCGAGAGGCAGAGAATTTTTGGTTCGTACCTCTTCCGACTGCTGGAGAGACCTGAGCCGCCTCTGAGCGCAGACAGCAACGCTGCTTAAGGCAGAGATCTCGCCAAAGGATAAGGGAAGTGGGTTTAGCCGCCGATCATTATACATCTGCTGAGCCACGTTCACTAACCCTGAGAGTGTCATCGTGAGTCCAGCCGTTAGGGATTATGCTTTCGGTTTTGATTTATAGTCTACCTCAGCATATAGGAATCAGAGAAAGCAACCCTGCCGGGTCAATATGGCGGCGGAGCATAAGATTGGCAGGAGAGCAGCTTCATCTCGAGCGAGCACGGCGCCTTTGGGTGTCGGTGTCGTAGTCGCAGAAAATGGCTTCCTAGTGTGAGGAGAATGGTTTGGCAGTACTGTGGTCATGAGTTCAGTGTGTGTATAGACGTTTACGAGACTAGGCTTTTTATACGGCTGCTAGCGTGAGAGAAAACGAAAGCTTTTTTACTAGCTCCAGTAGCTATCGATAGTAACAGGCGGGTTTCCAGCGAGCAGGTGGGGTGTGGAGATGTGTTCTCGCGAGAGTTCATAAACACGAAGGCGCTTACTTGGTTCCCGGTCTGAGTTTGTTCATAGAGAGGGTAATGTACAGATGCGGGAAAGTTGTGTGCTTCCCATTTATTTATATCTTCAGTAAATTTTAAATAATGCCTTATCACTGTAAACTGGGTGTTGCGATGGCCCGTGGTATAAACCAGCAATTTGCATGAAGTGACTTAGTCTGGTATACTATTATTGTGACTGGAGTTGCTCTCTTAAAGGCTTAAAATCTGAATTTGTGGGCTATTTTATCTGCTGAAACAGACAAAAGTCACCTCCCTATGTGGTGAAATTAGACTCATAATAGATAACTTCCAGCTCAGTGGGTTTGAAAGCGTTTGCAAAACAGTATTTTACTTTTTTTTTTTTTTTTTGGTGCTGCTAAAAATACAGCCATGGGATTGCGCACTTGTGCAAACCCTGTCCTTGGAACTGCAAGGGAAATGGGTGGAAATTAATCACCTACACTAGGATTTGATCATGTGCTAAGTGGCTGCTTTTTGCTCTGGGGAAAAAAAAAAAAGCTGAATTCTTACTGAAATAATGTGGTCAGGCTCTCACTTTAATACTAGTCATTGAAGGATATTGCACTATCCTTGCTATTAAGATGTAGCATTGTATCCAATGATTCAGAAGGTGATGATTCAGAAGGAAACCAGATACCTACTGTGGATCAATATGTACGCTTTCTCCTTGTATCTGTTTTATACAAACATGTTGAAGACTTGTAAAGTCTAATGGAAGCAGGTGGTATAGCTGCGGACTTATGGAAGATTTTGTTTGTTTGGTTGGTTGGTTAGTTTTGGTATTCCCCAAAATCATAGAATGGTTAGGGTTGGAAAGGGCCTCCAGATCATCCAGTTCCAACCTCCTGCCATGGGCAGGGACCCCTCCTACTAGACCATGTCACCCAATGCTCTGTCTAGCCTTGGCCTAGAGCACTGCTGGGGATGGAGCATTTTGTCACTTCTTTGGGCAACCCGAATAGGTGGTTGAATGAATGATGTACCAATTTAACACAGCCACTCCTTAAGCAACCAGTATACTCTCATTTACTTCTTCAGTTATTCCTTTATTTAACTAAATTTTATATGCTTATTACACAGTTTTCATAATTTCATAGGTAGTGTTTATGAATTGTATACAAGCATTTTCATTCTTCCCCTGTTTCAAAGCTGAAGTACTACATTGTCTTCATTGGTAAGTTCTTACGTAAACTGAAACTGTAAACAAATACAATGTAAAACATAGAGCATACCAGTAAAGTTAGATGTGATTGGGAAGAGACGATGCTATATGTTTCGATTTAGACAGTGTTGCTTATAAATCTCTGGTTTGGACATGTCAATCTTGATATGCCTTCATAATGGGTTTGATCTATTTAATTTTGTAGATTCTCCTAGTTACATAAAACAAAAAGAATTTTAATACTGCCTCTTAAAATATGAACTTTTATATATATTTCAAAATCAGACTTGGTATGGTAAGGGTGAGTGCATTCCATGTGTGTATATAAACGGTGTCACTAGTTTTTCTTGTTACGTGTTGGTGTTGCTTTCATTATTATTAAAAGTCTAAGTCACTAAGGGATGAGACTGTTTTAAAGGTTTTTTCTTTTCCATTGGAACAATGGTAAAAGGATTATCTAACTTCCAGATTTTCAGATTTCCCTTTGGCTTACAAATGAGAATAAAGAATGTAGAGAGCGCCTGTAGAATCAGTTCCCTGTCATACATGTCCTACCCATACATGTTTTGATACCCAAGATGAAATCAGTAAACTTAATTGGAAGACAAGCATGAGTCCTGAGTATGTTCTGTGTAAAACCCCTTGAGGCGTACACTTCTAGCTGCATGCAGAAAATGCACTTGCATTGATATAAATAGTCTTAGCTAATAAATGCTGATCTGGCAAAGATGTACTTGTGGGATAGAAGCTTGTAGTTTGAGAGCTCAACAAAGATTTTTGTAGGAGGGTTTTCAGGAGAGATTTAAAGGCAGATTAATACCAAATGCACGCAGTTATAGTTTGCTATTTAAACTGCAACTGCCTCATGATGAGAATGGTCAAGCCCTGAAATAGGAATTCTAGAGACATCCAATTTATACTGCAGCATAGTCACTACTGTATTGGAATAATTTAGCTACTTCTCTGTAATGTACAAATTTGGAAGATTATGCTAATGATGTAAGCATTAAAGGTAGCATTAGCAAAACCCATAGATGAATCACAAATATCTTTGCAGGTGAACAGAAATAGCTCTTTGTCGACCAATGGAGATGGGATTTCTACCTGCATTTCAGAAAATGAAGCATCATCAGTTCTGTTTTTCAGAACTTAAGATACAGAAAGAACTTCCTGTTGTGGTGTTACAGTCATGCATGTTCCTCACCTGCAGGTGCCACTGCTGTTTGTGACCCTGTTCTTTGCACTATAAAATATCTATGCTGGTAGAAAAGCTGTTTTAATGTAAAGATAGTAATTGCTATAGTTACAGTGAAAACAGATTTGGTACTATTATTTTAATACACAAGAAATACTTCATCCCCAGGCAGGATTAGTGTTAAAATACCTGTGAAGTAAAAATTTTTCAATAGTGTATGTATAATAATGAGACATATTTATATTCTGCAATATTGGCAAAATATATTTGCCATAAATTGAGGCAGTTGCTTAGAGCAGTGGTTGCCGTCTGGCTATTAAACCAGTGAATGAGAACCACCTTTATTAATAGATTCATTAATTTTACCCAAACTAATCTGTTTAACTGTGAATATACCTGATATATTTGCTTATATAGAATTCTGGTAAGGCTTATTCTTATGATCTTCCTTACAGAAGGAAAATTTTTAAAGCAGAGCATCTGTGGAAATTAAATTGAGTTTACTTGCTTGCATGTAAATTTTTGGGAAACTGTAGCTGAAATTAAAAGACGTAAGATTTTGATCGTCTTAACTTTCTTCATATACAGTAGTCTTGATAGGCTGATCTTGTTTTCAAAAATTACTGAGGAATGCATTAGTTTACACAGCAGCCAAACTGGTCTGAATAAGCTAAGCAACATGCTAAGGTTCTGTAAACTGAAAATATGATTACAGTAACTTCGTATCTATGTTCATCTGCTAGTGCTTGAAAACACAATAATGAATTCAGGTACTGTCTGAGCTGTCTGCTGTTATCAGTGAAGTGGCAGGCTTGTACCATTTAGACTAATTCCATAGGACCTTACAGCAACTTTACCTTAGACTTTTGAAGAATTTGATGTAGAACAAACAAACAAAATCCAATGAAAACTATTCATAAAGAACATGAAAGCAAACTTTCCTAACAGGAAACTAAATGGGAACAACTACAGCTTAAAGGTTGTCTATTTTTTTTTTAAGTCTTAAGCTTCTGCAAGAGCTGAAACAGAGTTGGGGTGTGGGAGCAGTCAGTCAGCATGCAAGTACTGCATGCCAAATTCAAATTATAAAGAGCAGCTGAAGTGAGCAGCGCATATCCTCCACGTCTGTTTTTCTGAACAACTATCTAAAATTCAGTTATCTTCAGTTGTTTAGGCTTGGACTGAAACAGGAAACAAGCAGTGAATGCTGGCCTTTGAAAATGTGTATCCTGGGTGGGACTGCCTAAGGGACAAATATTTTGTGCAATGGACCTTACCCAGTAGGTTCTTGATTTTTTTTTTCATTGACTGATGCAACTGGATAGGGATGCTTGAGAAGGAATTAGGCAAGAAAAGTTTAGTAAAACAAATGTTTGCCTATGAACAGTGCCTTGAGCAATGTCAGATGTGACAAATTCCACTGAACAGCGCAGCTGCAATCCCACAGTAACAGATGTTGATTGGCTCTAAAAATAAAGCCCTGTTATATATTCACACACAGCTTTTCTGAGCAAGATTACATATATTAACCCACCCCACCCCCCATACTGTAGCTATGTTTGGCAGGACTTTAAAGTCGCATGTAAACCTGCAATTTGTGACATAACTACAGTTTCTTCACCATGGAAGTACACTATGTAATTGAGTAGTGGCATTTAGTTTCTCACTTGTCTAATTTTGCTTTTCTGTTTAGTGACACTGATAGCCTGCTGTTGGGATTGAAAAAATACATAGTACACCCTCCTTAGCTTATGTTACTAATGGCGTAACAACATTTATAATAGGATATTTAGCCAATTCTAATTCCTAGTGCTGCAGAGGACATACATTTTAAACAGGCCCTTTTCTACTATAGTTCCCATTCCAGGTATTTTTAAAGCACTCCAAAAGCTATTAGATAATTTAAGGAAAAAAATAGAAAATGTGAAACAAATTACTACTACACTCTGCTTTGTAAATGTGTCATTGTGGCAACAATACAGTTTCTGGATATTACATAGAAGATTATTTTGGTGCATAGTGTCTGCCAATTCTTCAACAGGATTAAGTATAAGCTTTAGTATTTTCATATATATTGAAGTAGTTTCAGGTACTTTTTACAGCATAAAGGTAATGGTTCTTTTTATTTAAAGGCATAGGAGTTAATAGTAACAAATTACACTTTTAAGAAATGACAAATTCATTACCACTTACTAGCAAATAATCATTATTAAACCTGTAATTAATATAGTAGTTTTTCCTCTTAATAGCAACACACTTCTCAATTTCATTTAATAGAACATTGGCAGGGCTTGGAACAGCTGGCCTGACAGTTTGCTCTGTTCTTTAAAGGATGGTACAGAAAACCCAAAAGCATATGTATGTCTTGGGCTTTTTTCTCCTGACTGAAGTTAGGTAAATTGCTCCAGTGATGTTTTTTGATCCTTCCACAAAAGTATAATAAAATCAAAGAAAGATGTTTTTGGCTGTGATAGTCTTTAATATGCATAATGTAAGTACAATGCGAGAAGCATGCTTATATATGTTTCAGCTAATTAAGTTGTCATAGTTGATCTTCAGTGATGGCCTCCATTCTTCTTTGGAGGAAACAGAGTATATTCAATGCCAAGAGCGACGACGAAGGCTGCAAATCCCCACTTAAGTCCTCTAGTAAGGACTTCTGTTAAGGTGACAGGTTTTGCAAAGCCACCCATGTATCTCCAGGCTTCGTTACTAAAAGAAAAATGAAATCAAAAGAGCAAGATGAGTGGAGACATTGTGATAAACATTAACAGGAATATCTTTGTTCAGGGAAAAAAAAAAATAAAATATTAAGGTATTTCAACTAGATACACACTGAAACTGTAACATTTCCATCACTTAAATATCATTTAAGTAACAGGAGTCACCACATGTAAAATGCACAATATTAACTCTAACCTTTATGCATATAATTTGAGACACAAGTAATGCCAGCAAACAACATAATTGCAGTAAGCTCCCCATAATTATCTTCTCTTTTTAGTCTTGTTTGAGACAAAATCGGAACCTGCTAGCACAGGCATGGGATGGAATGACTGCAAAGGTTAGTCGCTGTACTAGATGGTATCTAGCATAGTTAAATCTTAAAAGGGAATATTTTTTCCAGTCATAGAAAACTTATCCTAATGGGAAGGCACTTTCTGTTTTACAATACAACACTGAATTATACTGGTATCAGAAAAGCCTACTAAAACTTTTTTAAAAAAAGTGTGTTTGACTACTAAACTACAAAATATTTGAACCTTACACTGTTTTGCCTTACTGTTTTCAACCTATAGTTACTGAAATGTTGGTCACTACTATAACTGACTCTAAGTATTTATGTGTAGCACAACTAGTGTAATCTATAGAGATGAACACAGTTTGTCCCTCTTAAGGAGTCAAAAGTCCTTAAGAAAAGGAAAAAAACATTTGCACAAAAACAAGTGATAAAATCAGAACCATCATTTCGGAAGAAGATACAGACTTTTTAAAAAAGGGTCAAATATTTATGGTCATAAACAACCCCTTGCGCAGATGGCTTCTGTGACTTGGGATGAAGGCTTTTTGGCATGGGAAGTATCTTCTAGATTCTAATACAGGGCACTAATTACAGGCTTAGCTTTCCAAATATGACATCTTTCACACAGTTTATTTTGTACTGAATATGTCCATTAATGTGCATTTGCTACAAAGGTGGAAAGCTGATCGCTTGCTAAAAGGAATTTAATATACCAAAAAAAGGGAGCCCTAAAGAGGGTTACATTTTCAAGACATCTAGTGCAAAATATTAATGCAGTCTTCTTCCAGATTACTGAAGTAAATAACTTCATACTTTACTTTCTCTTTGAAGGAAGATTGGCACAATACTTGTCCTACGGAACTGGAATATTTACACAGAATTTGAAAAGTTCAGGAGGAATCATCTCATGCTTTGAGAGTTTGACTTTGTTCCTTATTTCACCTCTTCACGTAATTGACTCAATTCCCTTCTTTTACCAGAGAAGGATTAATTTTTTTATCTAGGAGGGACAACTAATATTACACAAGCTCTTTTCCATTTTGCTGCTTTGCAGCACTTCGTGAATTTGGAGGTCTGTGCACTAAGTCAGGCTAATTTTCACTAGATATATGATGTTAAACTGTTAATTTTTTAAAAAATGTGAATAAGCCTATTGCTTGCTAAGAACAATTTTGCCTGAAGCAAAGGAAGAAAAGAACGAAAAAAGCTAACACTGCTTGCACACCACAGAAATAGAGGCAACATACATTAACTTCAACAAGATCTGAACACAGAACTTCTTTGCTGAGAAGGCACAGACTTACTCATGTGCAAGACCTAATGCTACTTAGATGTTTTGGTGGAGGAGGTCATTGTGCGTTTATCATCATGAACGATCACAAAGTGCAAGGGTGCCTTGCAAAATGAGACTGGTGAAGGTGATGCAAGGTGACCTCCACGCAACAAAGTAAATAAAAACTTAACTAAAATGCTTACTAATGTATTCTAGACACATTTTCAGTATTTTTAGTAAAGAATAATCTGCACTGACTGGGTCCAGTTGATACTACAACATGACACAGAAATTCTGAGGCTCTTGCACTTACCGAGCCCATGGATCCCTAAGACCCCGCTTAGCTAGCTGTTCCTGGACCTTCTCTAGTGGAGTACCCTCTATCTTCCATTGCCTGTAGTCAGGGAGTTCAATTTTGCTGTGGCTGTGGCCATGTTCATTTCCATGCCCCATACCTACAAGAAAAGAGTTTTGTCTAACGGGGAAGGGCCCCGGCGGCTGCGCGGATCCGCTCCGCCTCGGGCGCACAGCCCAGGGCAGCAGACATCGCTGCCGTCAGTCTCTTCCCTCCCGCCCGCTCACACACACACACACACACGCATACACACTCCCGAGCGGGTCAGGGGCACGGGCCTCCCCCCTGCCACTCTTACCGACGGGCCCTCGGTACCTGTCCGTTCTATGACCCTCCTTCAGAACGCAACCGTCACCCGGAACCGGAAGTCGGCGGGAGGACCGGCCGCTACAGGAAGCGTAGCTAGCCACGAGGGTTCCGGATAGCTTCCGTTCCGCTTCCTCCTGCGTTCTGGTGAAAGCAGCGAAGCCGTTGCTCTCCCCTCTGCTGCTGGCAGCGCTCCTGTCGCGGTTCAACGAGGCAGGTCCCACACAAGAGCGGTGCCCAGGAGCTGGGCGAGACGGGGAGGGAGACAGACATGGAGGAGAGAGCGGCCAATCAGTGCGGGGTTTGTTGGGGGCGGGAGCGGCCCAATGGGCGGGTGTATTGTTGACTTGCGGGGCTGGCGGTGGTTGGAGGTGGTGGTGGTAGCGGAGGAGGAGGAGGAGAAGAAGAAAGAGAAGAGTAAGAGGGTGAGGGAGTCGGTGCTGGCGCGGTTGGGGGTGTTGGTGGTGGCGGCGGTGGGGCCTGGGCCGGCACCAGCACCAGGACTCCTCGCTCCCTTGCTTACTCTTCTCGTGTTACCGTTGCCCGCCGGTCGCAAGCAGGGACGGAAGCCCGCGGGGTCTGTGCGTGCGGGGGCGCGAGCCGCCGTTTCCCCCCGCCCCAGTCTCCCACTATCGCCCCTCGCCGGGACGCCGCGCTCGGTCTCCTCTTTCCCCTCCCTCTCCTCTCGGGCGGCGGGGGTAGCATACCCGCGCCCGGTGGTTATGTAAGCCCCGGGCCCGGTCGCCCCCGGCCCTGACCGCGGAGGGCGGCGGAGCGGCTGCGGGGCCCGGGGCAGTGCCCTCCCGCTGCTTGCCTGCCTGCCCGCCCGCCTGCCCTCGGGGTGGGCCTCCTCGGGGAAGAAGTTGTAGGGAAATCGGAGGTGCTCGCAAGCCCAGCTAGCATCAGGAGCAGACTCGTGGTTTTCAGTGGATACATCTTAAAAGAGCATCGCTCTTTGTTTCCGTAGGAGAAGCGGGGAGACGTCCTCAGGTCCTGGAAGTGCACTGAAAGGTAAGTGGAAGTTAAGAATTCTCTTGACAGCTGCTCCTTGAATGAGAAGGTCACTTGGTTCCATTCAGCACCTGTCTCTGGAGTGCTCGGCATTTTGAATACTGTGCCTTTGTATTGGTATCGGGATAATTCGGTTATTTTTTTATCTTCTTCAAGGTTAAGTACACAGACCCTTTCATCTGAAAAGAAGCTGTTAAAACTTAACTACTCAGTGACTTAAAAAAGCTGAAATTATTCGTCAGTTGTTGATGAATCTATAATGGTGTTTCTTTATAGCAGAATACAAACTCTGTTATCTTAATTTCTGCTGCTCTTAATAAGGACAAGAATAAACACTGTAGATTATGCTGGCTGTATTTTAGGATAGGCTGTTGTGCCCTTTTTTATTTATTTTTTTTTTAAATATCCTGATGTAAAGTTTCTAGGCTTCAGGGTTTGGGTTTTTTTTTTTTTGTTTTAAGGGATACTGGGAATGCATGAGAACAGTTCCAAGGGGAATGCCATTGTCATGTTATTAACAGTGAAGCTGTTCTAAATAGGATGCCATCTGTTTAATCCAGACTCCCTCTTTCTAGTTTCAGCATTGAATGTTTTTTACTGCAAGATAAAGTCTACAAGATTCAGAGCAGTCTCATCTCTGCAGATGCAGTGTGAGAATGAGAGGAGACACATTTGTTTTTCTGTAACTAGGTGGGGTGGAATTGCAGGAGGACTTTTATTTGTGAGGTGCCTAAATCTCTCTCTTATAAGGGACGAAGTTCTGTCAGATACCTGCAAAGTATTTCTTGTTTCTTATTGTCGCTGAAAGTTAATGGGTATGTGTTTGAAGTCCAGCTTTGCTGAGGAATGTCAGTGTTTTCCTCAGAGAAAAATTTCCAGTGACTCATAGATGTGTTCGATGCCAGGCACTTTGGTTTTATATTTTGAATGAAAAATACAAAGTCCTGGGTTTATCTGTGATTTGCTTGTTTTGTTTTCTTCATGGAGCTTGGAAGCATGACTTGAATCCATACTTGACTGGTATTGCTGAGTCTGTCAACATAGTATTCAGTTCTGATCACAGAATATGTACTTTATGTGACCTACTGTGGCTGAACAGAATTGTAGCAGAGGAGTGCACTCAGTAAGATTTGTCTTCAAATATGCTATCATTTTCAAGGTTTAACCAGGTTTTGGGTAGCTGTTTCGCCCTACCCAAGTAGATGAAAAATCTTCGTAGGAAAAACTGTGTGCCGCTGATAGATTGCTTGAAGTTGCTTAATGTTTTGCTTGTTGAATTTCCTCTTCTTTCAGCATGGACCATACTCTTTCTTTTAAAAATAAGATTGCAGATATGAAGGATGTGATGTTTTGGGAATATGGGAAGCTTTTTGAAGCTGTATCCTCACTAAATAAGCGAGTCTGCATAATTTCAAGGGGGTTACAGTCTTGCTACAATCTGGTTTTGAGAGGAAATTTCACCATAATTGCAGTGTCAGCCTGAAGAAATTAATAGTATGCATAAGGAACTATCATAAAGAAAAGGAATTTTTTCATCTTATGTAGGAAATGCTGTATGTCCTTCAGGAAGGGAAGGTCATTTGGGCTCCCTGTATAAGTAATCAGTACTTTTTGTGGTTTATTCAGTTGCCTCTTTTTTTTTTTTTTTTATTTTTTTATTGTACTATTCACAGAGGGGACAATTACTGAAAAGATTAAGTGTTCTAGGATACAGCTATGTTAGCATGTGTCCAGCTATGCTTAGTTATGATTAGCTGGGATTCCTGCTTATGTTGCTAGGCTAGAGGAAGATAGCAGGGTTTTCTCTAATAGCTTTCAAAATCCCATGTTTCCAGAAATTTGTGTTGATATGCATTCTGGGTTTCAGATTGTGAGATACATTATGGATACTTGTTCTTCTCTGCCTGTGTATATAACATTCTCTCTAGCACTGAACTGTATTTAGTGGTATGCTGTTCATGATTGTTTTCTGGAGTAGAGAGCTGTGTGACTGACAGTGACTTGAAGTATTTTCAGTTTTGGGATGACAGAAAAGGGTTGTTGGGGTTTCTTTGGCCTTTTTCTGTGTTTGGGTGGGGTTTTGTTTGTGTGTGTGTGGTGTTTTGGTGTCCGTGTCCCGTGTCCCCCCTGTTTTAATATATATTTGAACCCCTTAACTACTGTATCGTTTTTGCCAGAAATTGCATGTTACTTTCTCTGGATTTGTATTAGTAGTCATTTGTAAGTCATTGGAAGCCTTTTGTCAGTTGAATAAAACGGTTAATCCTGCTTTAATTACAATAATGATGGAAAAGATCTTTCTTTAGTCCACCTTTGTTTCTTTGGATGCTTTTAAAAAACAGCTACGAAAAGTGGGGAAGCAAATTATTTTCTCAGGTGCCGTTAGAGAGCTAAATATTTTACGGATGCTGTCACAATCTCAAACTGCTGTTTCACCTCTCTTTTGGAAAAGTGATGTTCTGGTGCAACAGTCTTGGTTTCTTTCGAAGAATATTCTACACAGGAACAGCCATACTGGACTAATCTGCTGTTCTCTCTTGAAGTTTAAAGCTCTGGGATCCTGGTATGTGACAGGACTATCATTTCAAGTTCTGCTTGTCTCCACAGCTAGGCAGTATTTGGCAGTCAGTGCTTTATTCTTGCACTTTCTTTCTAGGCAAGCGTATAGGGTTATGCCTTAGGTCACCTCTCCCAGTCTCTCAGTGGGGATGATGTTTTATATAGATTTTTATTCCATGGATATACATAATTTTTAAACAGTTTTGAGTTGTGTATGAATTTTGCATCTACCGTTGTTTCTGGCAATAGGCACCATACTTACTGTGTTGTGTGAATACATCATTCCTCTGTTTGAATTTGAACCTATCATGTGATACTCCCTGTTTTTTTGTATAAGGAGGGGCAGAACTGTTTGATTCTCTCCCAGGCAGTTTGATATGAGT
>WYDI02076141.1:40038-124305 GCA_009867235.2 Psittacus erithacus
TCTGTGGAGTAAGAGAACTTCCTAGCTTGCTTTTTATTTGTCTAGGGAGAGAAGGAGAGAAGAAGATTTTCTCTCTCCTCTCCGTGAATGTTTGCAATGTGAAGCAGTGGATAAAAATTTAAAAAATATTTGACCTGACTATTTGCCCAGCTGATTGCTGGAATGTGAAGAGTTTAGGCATGGCCTTTTGGCCTTGAGTTTCCAAAGGGCCAATTGCAGAAATAACAGATGCCCTTTCGCATGTGCAGGTGTTAATTGTATTATGAATTGTAGTGAGAATAACTGCTGCCATTGCATCAGTGGTGAAAATACATATGCATTCTTTCTTTGTATATACCGAAAAGAACCTGTTGGATTGTTACAGTCACTTCAGCCATAGAAAAGTATATTTGAGGCATCTCGATATTTAAATCATTCAGATGGCAGTTGTATTATGCACATGTACCTTGTGCTTCACGAATTACTGCACTAAACTCTTTGAAAGAGTGCATGCTTTGCATTTTTTCCTTTCTATAGGTTAAATCCTTTGTTAGCTACAGCTCTACGTTGGCTTTTAGTAGTTAATTTTTGCACTTAATATGGCAAAACTAAAACTACTGTGCTATTTTGTTCTTTTAATTGAAATTAAAATGTTAGCATCTTCTGTCTAGTTTTTAAATTGCCAAGTTTGCTCAAACTTAAACTCTATTTTTTAGGAAAATGGTTGGAGATGCTCTAGTAGAGTCCATAATAATGCTTATACAATAACTTTGTAATCTTACCTTTTCCCCCTAGCTACTTCAATATTTAAAATGATTAAAGTTCATGCTGCTAGGGCAGAAAAATAAATGTGCAACAGTGGGATTTCACATTTGTTGTGCACGAAGTTGTGATCGGGTGAAGGTCTGTGGATGGGTTCCAGGCTGAGTTAGGGGTCAGTGGCCAGTATACTAATTGGCATCGATGCTTTTGAAATTGTGTAATTGAGTATTTTGCTGACTGTCACGGAGTGTTGTGTGTGTGTCCATCCCTTTACTTTATTTGGCAATGTATAATTAACCAAGTGTTCAAAGGTTGTTTTTTTTTGGTTTTTTATTATTTATTTATTTCCTTTGTGCCTCATTTTCTCAGACGTGCAGATGCTGGTCTGTGCTAAAGACAGGACACTGGGCTCAATGTAAGGAGAGTAAAAGGAAGTTCTAGGAAATTTAGGTCAAGAGCAGGGTGGCTGTAGATGTAAATTTCATCTAATAAATGCAGAAAGCTTTAAAATAACCTGCTGTTCATTAGGGCTGGTTTTGTGTGGTTTTTCCTAGCTATTAGGAAAGAGTTTCTTCAGTGTGGCTGCTTGTTGTTTTTCTGAAATGTTTTGTAAGGATTTTACCACGCTTGGCTGGTGAGCATGTGTGAGGGTGTGGTAGTGGTCAACTGCTGTTGTCTACTAATACTACTCCCATGATTGTAACCTACCAGAGACTGTATTTTATAGCTTATTTCGTTAATAAAGTTTTGGTCTTTGAGAGAGGAGGAAACAGATCTTAGATGGGCATTAACGTGCTAATTAGGAAACCTTAGTCACTATTTAATAAGTTTTAAGCTGTACCAAGTTTTGAAGTATTTTGAATTCATATTCCAATGAGTACCTTTTGATAGATGAAGTATTTTTTTTTTTTCTACATGTACTGGCTTTATGCAAAATTCCACTGGTAGTTATTGCTATTTCTGTGAACTATTTAGACATTCTGTTTTACTAGTGTGTGCTGAATTGATGCTAAATGCAAAACATTTAGTAATGCTTTGAATGGATTGTGATGATTATCTCTTTGTGAATGTAGACTTTACCTTTCTGAAATGCGTGATGTTGCTGTAAATAAATTCTGCATGTTTATTCATATGCACCACACCTATGGAAAAAGGTTTTTATTAGCATTTACTTTTTTAATATTTGAAGTTGCAGTCTTAGTTCTTGGATTTAATTATTTAAATGTAAGAGCAATTTTGTTTCCTAATCAGTTCTAAAATACTGTTAAAAAAGTCTTTTCTATGTGCCAACTGCGTAGCTGGCAGATGTGGCAAAAGCATGAGGATTTCCTCCCAAGTATGAAACTTCTGCTGCTCACTGATAAGAAATAATTATTACATAATCATCTTAATTTGCAAACGTACATAATTGCCAGTACCACGGTCTTAGGTCTGGAATTATATTTTGTTCAGAACAGTTTTCTCATGTACTGAAGTAGTCTCATGTGGACTGTATAGGCTGGTTGGTTTTTGTTGCTGTGGTCTCGGGTTGGGTGGGGTTTTTGTTTGCTTGTTTGTTTTTTGTTTTGGCTTTATACCTGATCAGCCCTACTTTTTGAGAAGTTACTTAATGCTGTCTCTGCAAATGCACTGTCTGCATTCCAGTAACTTCAGTAGTTCTGAACCTTCTGTCTAAGTTGCCCTTGAAAGGCTGTACATGTTGTGTGAAGCATGCTGCATGTAGGATGTTAAGTGAGTATATTTCTTACAACAAAATTGCGTAATCTAAGAATTTCAGGTGGCTGGTGCTTGAACTTTGATAAATGCTGCTGCTTTCTATCAGCACAATTGCGTCGGGAAGCAGAAAAGTGGCACTTAACAGGCTGTTTAATTAAACTCAGGCTTTGATTAAAAATTTTTGATGATGTATTTAAAGAGAATGAACTGCTTTTGCTGATTTACCAATATAATTAATAAAGTACAAGATTATACATGTTACGTAGTTGGGCAGTGGCACTTACCTGTAAAAGAATAAAGAAACTGTTTAGTATCGTTCATGTGGATGTATTTCTGTTTCAAGTAGATGTAATATATAAAATCTGCTGAGGAAGATGAATGTTGCAAAAAGCAGTATAGCTCCTTGATATGGTTATGTATAAGGTTATCTCTAGTCTTTTTCCAAAGGTAAATTTAATTAGTAGACTTGAGGGAAGGAAAAATGCTGTCCTGCCAACTGCTTTTGAAATTTGTTTTTTAGCAGGAAAACTATTTAGTATTATACACAGAGAACTCTGGGGTTTTGTTTATCAGTGAGGTCGTGTAAAAATGGCTGAAGTTTAGAACATTGAGTCCTCAGTTAGAATTTCTGCTATTGTTTTGTTTGAGTGCAAGAAAATATATTTGAAAACCCAAAACATTTTGAAATTGACCATATATAAATAAATTCCATTCATCCCTCCACACCAAACAAACTTGAGGAATGGTACCCATGAAGGTAGCTCCATGGATTTTCAGTGCCTGTTAAGGCTGTAATTTTTTGTACTCTTGAAATGCTTCTGCTTTCCGAATGTACATTAGTATTTGACAAAAATGTAAATTTTGTTCAGGCTATATGAGTAGAAAATATGCATGAAAATAGTAGCATGCATTTTAATATCTTGCTCTTGGTCTGGTTTCCCCAGTGTTAGGGAGGGAGAAATAGGGCTGTTCATTTCAATAGAGGACATCAAGGCTATACCTGTGGAAGGCTGCTTTTTTCAGTGGATTGTGGTGTTTTGGGTTTTTTGGTGTGTTTTGCTTGTTTGCATGTGGATTTTTTTTAATACTTTTATTTTTTAATACTGATCTATATCTTAGATAAATGAAAAGTATTGTGCAATGTATTACCTAACAGGATGCATAAAATGTCTGGTTCATTTAAGTTTTTTGTGATGGGTTTACATTATGTTCCTAAAGAGATTGTAAGCAAAGTTTTGTACCAGAAATAAGTCTTTAAATTTCAGATTAAAAAAACCACCACAAAACACAAACATCCCCCTTGCGCAATTTGGTACTAATTTAGTGCTCTTCACTATTTAAAAAATATATAAAAAATTAACTTCACACTAAAATATTAACTAGTCCTTCCTTACAACTGATCAGTCTATTCTGTTCTAATATTGGTTTAACAGTAGAAGAATAATGACTGTGTAAACAATATGCATGGTGTTTAACTATTCAACAGTGAAGATTAATTATTAAACTCATACCAAGACAAAAGGGAAGACTGGTGTAGTTGTTGCACTAGTTTACATTTATTACGGTTTTAATTCTCGTACAGTTATTTCACAAAAAGGTATCATACTTCCATGTGATAGGCCAGAGAATGCCAATTATTGTAAGCTGAGTTTTGGCATATCATGCAGTCTTCTGAAAGGGTGATTAAGAAGGTTTGCACTTTCTTTAGAGGCAGTTTCTTTGCATGGTTGCTGTGAAAAGGAGAAGGTCCAACAAGGGACATGTAATTTTGTCATCTGGAGGAATCCTAGTGAAATTAAAAGGTTTGGTCATGAGCATCAATTTTTATACCATGGTCACCTTAATCAATTGGGTCAACTGTGGACAGTCGATGTGAAGATAGCACTTAATGGATTGTTTTGTGCAGATGTAAGGTGGTCAGGAACATGCTTTAATTCTTATGTGTGTAAATACTGACTTGTATGATCTGCTAATCTCAATGCAAAATAAATGTGGTTTTAATTTTGTGAGATTGTTCTTTGAAATTTTAACCATATTCTGACTTTCAGAAAACAAGTGTGAGATTGAAAATGGGTGACACTGAAATAATGCTGATGTATGAAATGGAAGAAGAAAAATTGTTTCCTGTGAAGTAACAATTGGAAATAGTATTAGATTTAATTTTATCCTTGAAAACCATACATCTTACATGTGAATGATTCATCTGAGTCACGTGTATGAAGTTTATGGCATTGTGTTATAAAAGGAATACATTGTAATGCTCATGGACTTTTAACTCTGGTGGAAGTTTATGTTGGAACTTCCTATTTCTACTGTAAAATTTTAAAAAATCAGTAATATGACAGTTTTATCTGAATTTACTTCAGTTATAGATAAACTTGAAGATTCCACTCATTTAAGAGTTTGTGGATGTTTAAGTGTATGGGTGGGGGGAAATCGGTCACCTCAGCTTCGTTTACTTGCGCTCTACTTCCTATCTGAAAGTTGGGAAAATTAGAATGAGATATTTTGTTACTTTCAGCAGAGAATCCTGTAGGTTAGATCTCTTTGGGAATATTTAGGGTAGAAGAAAGGAGATTATGTAAATAAATTAATGAATATGTAGCCTAAATGCCAGCTTGTGTGAATTACAGTTGGTAGCAGATACTGCAGTGAGAAATATGTATTGGTATTTTATTAGTCTGGAATTCATAGAGGACTTCACTTTTCATGTCTATTTTCATAACATAAGACGTTTATTTCTATCAAGTGATGGTCATACAGCTCAGGTATGGGAAGCTGCTTAGAATCTAGAGTTTGAATTCCTAGAATAATTTCTGCAAGCATTTCTTCCCTTTGCAGGCAAGACAGTGATCTTTCTCAGCATGTTTGCAGTCCTGTTCTACAGTGTGTGTTGAAGGGGCTTTGGTGGTGTGGGTTTTTCTGTTGATTTATTTTGTGTTGTGTTTGAGTTTTATTTTGTTCCCACAGAAATTCTGTTTCAAGATTTCTCCTAGGTCGTGACTGTTCATTTTTAGTACTTAGCGCTGAGTGTCCCTTAACTGTGATTTTGGAAGTGTTAGTTTGCTGTTAGATTTTTCTATCCCCCTCCCCCTTCAATTTTTACTATGCATTTTCTATCTTTAGTTAGTGTTTCTAGATTTAATTTACTTCATGAACCAAAACTGTGAACCAAGAAGGTGTTTGGGAGCAGTAGGGTTATGCGGAAAGTAATTTGCATGGAAATGTTTTGATAAGTAAAGAAATTCATGAGCTGCAGACAAACTAGCATAGGAAGAATTACTGCATATGAACAGATGCAAAGGGAGGATAAGGCTGTATTGTTTAGCGTAGGATGGGTTATTACACAGGATCCTGACAAGAGAATGTTTTAAGTTTAGTGTAGGATGACTACATGAAGTTGTTTCTAAGGAAACTGGTGCTGAGAGAATAAGGTAACATTTCTGTGGCTAACCTATGTGTCTGTATGTGTGTATATATATATTTTAAGTGTGTTGAGTCTCTATAATAGAATAATTGGCATATGTCTTGCTGTATTTAAGGCTTCAGGATAATTTCTTTATTATGATTTCCCAAATCCTGTAAGTAAAGTAGAGGAGTACTTTCTTCACACACAGAAGACAAATGTCTCCATCCACGTTCTTGATTATCTTAACTCTTCCCTTTTCTGCTTCATTCATTGCATGAACTCCTGAGAGGGGGATTTACCTACAAGTGTACAATTGGGTTTTTTCAGGTTCTTAGCCTGTGATGCAGACAGGACTTAAATTTTTCTCTAGTCACCTGACTTCCATAGCTTTCTACAACTACTCTGTGCAATACAATGAAAACATCAGCTTTAAAGTAATTTTTAAAACTCTTTATAAAAGTGTCTATTTTCAGTGTTGTTTTTTCAGTCACATTGCCCTGTTTGTCTTCAGCAGTTTTGTACCTGTGAAGCACAGTTTCACTATAGTAACTGTAGAAAGATAGAAGGTTTGACAGCTGAGCTTTCTGGTGCTTGAAAAGGCACAGAAGGTAATTTAGGGTTTAAAATTACTTAAAGGAGGCTTTTTGGAACAGATGGGTTGTCTTTTTACCCCCCTTTTTTTCTCCCAGCAGCTGATACAGATGTAACCTTTTTGGTCAGAAATGGAGCTCATTGTGCAAGTATGGTACTGTGAAAGTTTACAGAAATATTGTCAGTCATCTTTGACTTCAGTGTGGTAAGGCCTTCTCCCATAATATTCACATGACTTTGCGGCTGATACCCAAAAAGAAAGTTTTTTAGGCTGATTATTCCTAGTGAGTCAGAGTTGGCTGGGAAGAAATGTCTTATCCAAGTTGCTTTGCATGACTAAGCCTTTTCTAATAAGGCTGGCAACTAAATCCCACATATAGAATATGTCAGCGTTTGTATTTTAAAGTTGGAATGCATGTCTGTCTGCTTAAGCTTGCAAATAAATTACCTAAGAACTGGAGTTGGAAGAGGGCTCTCTTTTTATTAAAGAGAGCTGATGATTGAAATTAATAATTAATGATGCTTGCGCTGATGATTGAAATTAATAACTATTCAGATGTTTCGTTTCTTCTTTCGTCAGCTTTGTACCTTGTAGAACTTTGTTTCTCTATGCTGTGGAGCTGTATGACCATGATTGTTCTGGCAGAATGCTTGTATGTGTTTCTAACACCAAGTTGCAGTTGTAGCTCAGATTATTTTTTTTTTTTAATTTATTTTCTAATTTCTTTACCGAAATGGCAGCTTATGTAATTGTTTATTAAATCTGATTGTGATAGAATAGTATGTTTATATAAATGGATAGAAGGGATATGTTTATTTTAAGAAATGTATAATATAATATATTGTACTTTTAAGTGAGTACAAGAGGTAATCTACAAAAATCAAATATTCCCAAGGCTGATTTTATTTTCTCTTGGGATCAGATTAGCCTAGGAGTCAACCACTTCTCCATTGTGGAAATCAGACCATACCTTGGCTGTTTAATATATAGTCTAGTATGTAACATGACAGTAGCTGGATGAAGCTATATCTGCCTATATACAGAGCGATTAAGGAGGGAGATGCTCCTGGGAGAAGCTTTTTGTAAAGCATGTCAATTAAGTGCTGTTTTACACCAGTAAGTTTTCTTTCAGTTTTCTTGTTCTGCAGAGGAAGTAATTATGTAAAAACGTGTTTTATCTAGAACTGTGTTTATCTAGAATATATCCTTAATTCCCTCATGATATTTTGTGATAATGAATTCTACTCTTTCAGTATGAAAAACAGTGTACTGTGGGCAGTCTAACACTTCTACCTTGCTACATGTAAATGTTTCATTTTGTATTACTGTGTTACAAAAAAATCCATTCTACCTTCTCTACCACTTAATTACATGTCCTTCTAAGACATGGAATTCTTTTTTTTTTTCCTTTGAATTTTTAAAATTATTCCCATATTTACTTTAGAAGTTGTTTTTCATTATCTTTGTCATTAACTGCCTTTTAACCACTTTTTTACCTTATACATACTTTTTGTTTTTAGGTTGCTTGAATTAAAAGTAGGCCAGTATTTCAAATGAGAGCATGTTATCAATTTTGTATGCTCTACTTAAATGTTTTCAGATTTACTTCTGTGTGGTCAAACATCTTCATTTCTTTTCTGGATGCTGGCATGTTCCTGGGCAGATGTTTTCATTAAGCTGTTGAATGTATTACCCAGTCTTTTTCCATTCCATCTTTTAAACCTCTGCACTAGTTAATAGCTCATCAGCAGAAGTTAAAATTGGGGGGAATGCTTTTGTTTGTTTGTTTGTTCATCTGTGTTTGTGAGCATGTTGCCTGGTTTCCTTTCTCCAGAATTCGTCTTGTTAAAGTGTGCATGTGGTGGGGAAGAAAGTTTCCTATGTAGTTCTGACCACCTTATCTCATGTTGTCTTTCCCAGAGTATTAGTTATATCAAACAAAGATGCTTTTCTTACTGAAATATGAACATTCTGTAAATAAACGAATTGCATGTATATTTAGTTCAGGGTAAGAATGCACAACAGTCCCATTGCGTGCAAAGCTACAGGCTTGGGGAAGAGTGGCTGGAAAGCTGCTCTTTGGTAAAGGACCTGCGGGTGTGCTGATTGATGGCCATTGAACATGAGTCAGCTTGTGCCCGTGCAGCCAAGAAGGCCAGTGGCGTCCTGGCCTGTATCAGCAGTAGTGTGGCCAGCAGGGCTGAGAAGGTGATTGATCCCCTGTACTCAGCAGTGATGAGGCTGCACCTTAAATACGCTGTTCAAGGTGGCCTCTCACTACAAGAAAGACATTGAGATGCTTAAGTGTGCCCAGAGAAGGACAATGAAGATGGCAAAGGGCCTACTAGAGCACAAGTCTTGTGAGGAGTGGCTGAGGGAGCTGGGGTTGTTTAGTCTAGAGAAAAGAAGGCTCAGCAGAGGAGAACTTATCACTGCCTACAACTACTTCAAGGGAGGTTGTAGTAAAGTGGATATTGGTCTCTTCTCCCAAGTAACAAGTGATAGGACAAGAGGAAATGGCCTGCAGTTGCTCCAGGGGAGGTTTAGATTGGGTATTACGAAAAATTTCTTCACCAAATGGGTTGTCAAGCATTGGAATGGGCTGCCCAGGGAACTGTTTGAGTCACCATCCTGAAGGTATTTAAGAGACCTGTACATGTGGCACTTAGGGACATGTGCTTGTGGTGGACTTGGCAGTGTCAGGTTAATCATTGGACTCTGCTTGTCTTTTCCAGCCTCAGTGATTGATTCTATGATTTGTGTGCATAGCATGAGCTAGGAGAGTGCTTTTGCTTGGTAAGATTCTTGATAAGGTTGAAGGTTTAGATTTCAGCTGTAAGTGGCAGATGTGTAATGCAAGACTGACTTCCTTTTAGAACAGTATTGTAGCTTTAATTTTGAGTGTGAAGATTCCGGGTCCAATGATTTAACAGCCTTATGTCTTACATTCTGCCACTTTATACCAAATAAATAAGTTTAGAAAAAAACTTTTAAATTGTAGTTTTCAGTGCTTTTTGGGGGAAAGCTTTTCAGTAATTGAATTTTATATTTGATTTTAACATTGAGTGACCGTGTTTCCATCTGAAAAATGCTTTATCATGAATTTGAACTTGTTTGCCTGCTCGGTGTTCGAGGGAGCTTAATCAGTCCATAGCTAAAATATTTCAGTATATTATTACTGTTTCTAGTAACTAAATTTCTGCTTAGATACTATGGGTCCTACATATTATAAGAATTTTTGAGCCATAGTAGAAAAAAACCTAGTCTTTTTAAAATCAACATGAGAAATCTTATATTCCCTGTGTTTTGTTTGCTTTGGGAGAGACATGAACACTATGGAAATGAAATCCAGTACTCTTAGTTCAGGTGGCTTCAACTTTGAATAAATATGCACAGGATTTAATGCAGCTAACCAGTTTATTTTAGAGACACATGGTGCTTAATTTTTTTGGGTCCCTTACCTCCCCCACCTCAAAGCACAACAAACCAGGGGGTGAATGTAGGCACAAGGTGTGCTTTACAGATGCTCATGTGAAAATCCTAGAGTACAGTCTGCTGGGGCAGAATGGGGCAGCACTTGGAGGGTGTGCACAGCCACTGGGCACTGTGCTAAAATGCTCACTGTGCCTTTGTTAAATGTTCATGTAGGGGGTCAGTGCAGTTAGTGTACTGTAAATCTGACTATCTTGCCTGTTTGTGCAAGTCCTTAAAAATGTTTTTAATATCCAGGCAGATGATATGAAAGGGAGAGATGGTTTGTCCTGAAACAGAATTGGTAGAGTAATCCTAGCTGGAATAGGTGTGGACTATATTTGTATTGACATAGCAGAACTATCTGTCTGTATCCTTTTTAAGTCACATGAGCAAAGCAAGCTTTAACATCTGAAAAAGTCTTCCAAGAAGGCTGCAAATGCAGCATTGGAGAAATGAATAGGTTGTATTTATATTTTTTTTTCTATAAATGTGGTTCAAGACTGACACATAGATAAGGTGCTTTTCCTCATGGAATATAGTTCATATTGTTGGTCTTTAATGTGCACCCCATCAAAATCATTCTATAAGCACAACTGGCTGTATTTATAGAAGCAGCCGCACAAAGCTGCACATGGAAGTAAGCCACTGACTTAAAATGAATAGATTGTACAATAGGGGTGGTCCAATACACCTCTACAATAGATGTCTATTGTGTAAAGCTCTTTTCCCTATTCTCCTAACAAACACACAAAAAGCACTCTACAGTGGCCTTCAGGGATGAACAATCACAAGATTCCTGTGGAAGTTGCCCTGTATTCTAATCCTTCTCATTCTTTGGAGGTTACAACATAAAATGTTAAAAATTCTTCTGCTTTTCCAAAGTAGAACTGTTAAAATCTCACTGTATTGCATGTAAGAAGACACTGTGCATTTGGTTTCGTTTCTGGTATTGTTCTTAAAGGGTGTAGAATAAACTTTGTGCTTCAGCAGTTGTTCTTAAGGTGCTGATTTCCTAGGCAGCAGGTATAGCTTTGGCTCTGAAGCTCACTTACCCTGGAAAAAGTCCCCAAACAGGGCTTGCTTGAAAGTCAGTGCATGGCACAAACATTGAGAGAGAATTATGTGCATTACTGGGGAAGGTCAGCTTTTCCTTTTTCATGGTAGCTAGCCACTAGATGGGCTTAACTATAATCTCAAACTGCACCCAAATTGCAGTGCCGGTTCAGTTTTTAAGTTGATGTGAGTTGAATTGTCTGACAGATAGATGTATGTGGACTTTTTGTACGGCTTAGTAGACTCCTGTAGGAGGAGTTAATTTCTTAAGTAGATTAGATGTTATGCTATTATGATGCTTGACATTTTTGACAGCATGTTAGGCACATTGGGATCTCTACAGAGTTTGCAGTAAAGCATTTGAATTATTCTAGCGACTGTTTGGTTTTGTCATTTCTTTTGATATACCAGTTTTAATCCTGACTCAGAATTGCTAATTCAATTCATTGCTTTTTCCTTACTTGTAGTATTCTTCTCTTGCTCCAAACTGCTGCATTTTTACTGGCCTGATGCATATGTTTCTTGACAGCCTTGTGTATTTACTTATTTCTGCAAGTTAGCCTGTTTAGTGTTTTCCTTGCAGTCTGAATTGTAATGCTATAGGCCAAAGAATACTTGCTGCTACTTAAAATATGCAATAGTATTTGGTGTAAATTTATCAAATACGTGGTTTGCTTTTGTTGGAGCTGTACTACAGTTTCATATGTACCGTTGTTTGTGCAGTGTAAAGAGGAGGATTTGTGTTTTGGCATGGGGGGGGGTTGTTGTTGATTTTTGGTTGGTTTGTTTTTAAGCATCCTCTTAATTCCCCCTTGGAAGGTTTCTCCAAGGAAATAGTCAACTTCATACCTACTTGATGTAATCTCTCAAGTTGATACAGTGCTGGAGGAGAGCAGCTACTTGCCTCCAGGTTTAAACAGATTTTCCAAGCTGAAGTAATCACTGGGGAATTTTTGGCCATGAGTTATGTCTGATGCATGTCTCTGATTTAAGAACAGTAATTTACTGTTCTCCACGTATAAAACTCGCATCTCATTTTTGATGCAATGTAAAATAATGGTTTTTAAATTGTCTTCTTCTGAAATTGAGTTCTAAAAAACCTGTGGATTTGGTTTGTAAGCAAACTGGCAAGTTAATGAAAAATTTTGAACTGTTACAGCCTGATTCTCTAGCGGGATCCATGCACATCTACTTATGCTTAGTCCTTCTGTATAGAAATAGAAATTCCCATGTCTGATTTGCTGGTATATAACTGTGATTCTTGTTTTGGGGCTACAGTAACTCAAGTTCCTATCCAGGAAAAAATGATGTCTAACTTAATGCAGCTCTGGAAAGGCCTGCCTGGTGAACTTCCAGGATCTGTATCTTTGGTTTTGACACTAGGGATAGCAGGTTAAGTACTACTGAACCTCTGGTTAGCAAGTGTAATAACTTAGAACTAGATGGGACCCCATGACATTTCTGGAGAATGGTGTATGCAGGCATCATGTCTGCATGTAAAGGTTGTTTCTAGCCTGTTGTAAAACTTGGGAAGTTTCTAGAAGTCCTGAATCAACTCCTACAGACCTGATAATCTGTCTTGAAGATGTGTGCCTGATAATTACAGGAAACAACTGATAATAAGTTAAATACATACATATATATTTGTCTTTCAGGTCTCCTTTGTGTGTTTAAAAATCTGTAGGTAATCAGCTATAGTGTGCCTTTAGTGTAGAAAGTTATTCAGTTTTTTCAAATCTCTCAGATATTGTCAGGGAAAGAAGATGACAATTTGAATTTAATTAATTCAGAACTGTTATTTCAGTTTTCTGCAAGGAATTGCATTTAAAAAAAAGAAAAACAACAAAAACCAAACACAAAATCCAAAACCAGCAGTTGATTTTTGAAAATTCATAGAGGACATTGGTTTGTGTATACCATCTTGTGATAAAAGCAGTCACAGTGTAGCCTGAAAAGGATGGTACCTCCTGTTAACCTACCTCTAATTAACAGGGGGAACCTTTCAGTAATATAGAAAAGTAATTAATTGAATAAGCCATATGGAATGGAATGCACACATTGTTCATGTACTTCAGTTTCCTATTAGAGTTCTCCATATACTGAAATCCTCTAATTTACCTGGAGTGGGGTCATTTGTGTGTTGTTTACCTCATGCTCAGTATGAAGGGATTCTTCAGTGAAAGGTGAACTCTTTCGTGTAATACATGATTTTTGCAGAGACATTGAAATTTTGGTTTTGTAAGGAATAGGTATTAGGAAAATGATAATAAGGAATAGTCTTTGATATGTTCCAGTTAAGAGGTATTTGTTCTCCAAGGTCCAGGGTATTGGTTCAACTCACATTTTATAAAAATATTACTCTTTTCTTTCGTCTTTCTTGCGCTGTTCTTTGTAAGACCTAGTGCTTCGGTTTTCCTTTCTAGCGTGCTTGTAGTACCGTGCACCACAAATGGTTTTCCACATAGATGATAAAGTCATCTTTTTAGATGAAGGCAATGCCTCCTTCCTGCTGAAATGATGAGCGGTTTTATTGTTTGTTTTTTTGTGTGGATTTGTTGTGGTTTGTGTGGATTTTTTGTTGCTTGTTTTTTGTTGTTTCTTTTTGGTTCTCATCTTTTTTTTTTACTTTTTTTTTTGCTTTGTTACATACGGACCCGCATATGCTTTAATGGATTTTATGAACTTCAGTTTTTAAGGTCAAAAAATATATGCATTATTGTTGCTTTGCTAAATTTCTCCTTATTTGTGATCATCAGAGTTTCTTTTTACCTTTCAGAAAACAGGCAGTACTTGAAGACTTGACAAATGCATTCCAGGTTGAAAACCTGCTGCATTCCTCCTCTTCTGCCTCCTTTAGAAAACTGACTTCTCTAAAGAGGTAAAATTGAATGTTGCACTTTCTGTACATTTTTTTTTTTTTTTCCCCCCCCAAGCAAAAGCAACTAAATCTCAACTTCTTCTGTACCATGGCCTGTGTGGTTTAAAGTAAGTTAAATCCATGCGTCATTTTGATGACTGCTGTCTGTTTTCCTGTCTATTGAAAAGAATGGCTCAGGAAACCTTTGCAGAAATCTATTTAGTTGTGTGGTGTTATTTTATAGAATGATTTCTCAGCACTTCTACTACAGTAAGTCCCCCAAGTATCACTTGAATTTAAATTAATGTTATTTCTGAATTTGATATCTTTTAGGATATTTAAGCATGCTTTAGTAATCTGAGGCAGTTCCTTACCCACAGGAGTGTATTCTCTGAATGACTTGCTGTCAAGGGCCATGTGGGATGCTACATGTAGCCCTGTTCATACAAGGTTGTTAACATTGAACTTGCAGCTTTCTAATAATTTTTTTTATATATCTTACTTCATGTCACTTTCCATTTACCAAATACTTACCTATTTTTAAATACAAATCTTTTTTCAAAAATCAAAGCATGTATGTTCTGAGACCAGAACAAGTGATTCCAGTCATGTAGTCTGGCTATTTGAAGGCCATTAATCATAGGAGTTCCATGATGTAACTTTTATATCAAACAAGTAATTTTTGCTTGAGCCTAAATTATCAGAACACGTTTGAAAGGAAATTGTAGAAACTAAATAATTCACTTCATGTTTACCTGCCTTTTTCATATAAATTTTACAGTAAATTCTGCAAATAGTAGCACTTTGTTCTTTACATTACTTGTATGAAGTTGGTGAACATAAGTGTTTATGGATAGCAGTCTTCATCTTGTTATATAGCTGTAGAAATGTTTCTCTTCCTGATCTCAGGTTAGGAATGTCAGAAAAATTTGATAGTATTGAAGGAAAAAATATTTATTAAAACGAACAGGGGGGGTAGGCTTTGAAGCTGATGGACATTTGTAATTTTTAGGAAAAATATAGTGAAGATATGACTGTGTGACAGCTTTGTGACTTGTTGCTGTTACATAGCAATATCACCAACAGCAGGATATCATAGTATCTCTTAAAATGTGGTGTTCCTTCAGGGATTTTCTTTCTTGTTTCTGTTCAGGCAGCTATTATCCTGCAGGTCCTGTCAAAAATAAACTTTTGATGAAACCTTAACTCAGAATCACCACTTCATATGTCTAATATGGCCTCAAACTGATCTTATATTTTACTGTCTCCTCAACTCATTCCTTTTCAGGTCACTCTTATGTTTCAGTCTCTAGGTTTAGGCTACTTCATTTCACTTCATAAGATTAAATTTTCTGGGACCTTACTGACTTCCAGGCATTGTCAACCTTTAATCAGAACAAGCAGAAAGACAAAATGACCCTTGTTGTTTAGACTTATTTAAACATCAAGCAAAAGTGTCCAGTGATGCCTAGTATTGTAAAATTCTTGCTATTGCCTTGAGAATTAAATTTATGTGAAATTGAAAGATGATAGAATATGACTTGTATATGAAATAGAAAATAGTAACAGCAGTTGTCCTTGCAAGTTTTCTGTGTTTTGTTTTATTTTATTTTAGTTTCTGAGAATTCCAACATACTTTTAGAAGAGTTAAATCTTGCTGTTTAACGGGAAGTCTCCGAATTCTGTAAGAATGAGGTTTAAGGAGTAAAATGCTGCTGTTAGGATTTCTAATAACTGGTTTTAAGAAACTTCTTTACTACAGTCTGTATCTAGAATTGTCATTATGTCTCACATGATTTGTTCTGTGATGCTCTTTACTTTGTCTTTTCTTTGTACTATATTTGGTAAGGAAGCAAGAATGGGATGATGTGTTTGTCTTAAATAATGTACATTTTGGCCTGACGCACTCAATCCTTCTTTTTCCTCCTCCCCCATTAATGTGCAGTACTTTGGACTGAAACTCTGAAGAGTTCAACCATTGTTAGAAAATGGGACCAGTTGTCCAAAATGCAACTTTTCCTGTTTAATGTTATATAATTCTGTTGGAAATATGTTAACAACTTTTCATTGGGTAGGATTCTACAAAACTTAAGTTTTGCTGCTAGAGCTCTATTTAATTTCTTTTTTTCTGTTCAAAAGGTAAGAGAAAAGCAAAAGTTGTAAGAAAATGCTGGGATCAGAACGAGGTGTCGTGGAAGAATGGCTGTCAGAATTCAAGGTCAGCTGAGATGAATGATAGTTGCAGCATTGGCTTTATGCTGCAGAACACTGTTTTTTGTTTTGTTTTCTTAATATCCATTAACTAACACTTGCTCTTTCAAATTATGATGCTTAAAGCATGGAAAGGTCTATGTAAATGAGTCAGCTGGTACCTAATAAGTTTATTTTTATTTTTTATTATTGTAGAGCAGAATGCTGCTGTAACTATGTGGCTGTTTTAAAAGCGTGTATTTCTGTATAGATCAAGCTGATAGAATTTAACTAACAGGTGGATAATCTTGCCCAAATTTCTAACAGGGCAACTTTTGTATTAAAAAAACCCCCAACCAACCAAAAAAAAAAAAACAACCCCAAACCCCAGTAGAAATGCTTAGATTTCAAAAAAATATTTAAGAAAAATATTTGGCTGCTGTTTCTTTTTGTTTGGTTGGTTGGTTGGTTTTTGTTTGGGTTTGGTTTTGGTTTTTGTTTGGTGTTTTGTATAGTCTACATAAAATTAAGTATGTTTTCATGAAGAATGTGAAGTATTTTTAAGATGTCTTGCATATTGATAATTAATGAAATACAGGATAATGCATACACAATAAAACTGTATTTCATGACTGATATGAAATTAATCTCTTAAAATAAGAATTAGTATTCCTTCACATTATTGGTGATACATAGTAAGTCATTACATGCTGTTGGAAATTTGTTGAGGTGCCAAGGATGTAAAAATCAACAAATGTGGTTGCTTGGTGGGACTTGAGGCTGTCCATGCACATCCTAGATTATCCACACCTCTTAAATAATTCAGGTTAATTTGATAAAGACTTTGAAAAGTGCCTTTTAAATATAGAATATCAAGAAGGAGAGTCTGTGTATCAAGCTGATGCTAATAGTTTTGTGGAAGCTAAATGTGAAACTGCTTTTGGATTTAACTCTGAAAGTTGGTGTGTGCTCCCAAATTCTGTTCATGTGGAGAAGAACTTGTGCTGAATGAACATTTACTGAACTTAAGGACCTTCTTCTGAGTATTGGGATGAGACTAAATCCATTGTGGGCATCTTTAATGCTTGGAAGCATTGATTTATCTGGGTAACCGTTCTGGTTTTTTTTATTTAGGCATTACCTGAAACACAAATTTCCAGCTATGCAGCTACATTGCACCGAAAAAAACCACTGGTACCAGCTCTTTATAAGGTCATTCAAGACCCAAATAATGAGGTATGAGACATTAAAAAAGATTTTTATTCACATTCTTATATCTTCACCTCTAAAACTAAAATTAGAGTAATTGAGAAATGGAGATGGAGAGTAAGATTCTTCAGTTCTTCCTAATGTAGTCTGACACAGGTATCGCCCCTCTTTTTACTCTCTTTTTTTTTTTAACAGTTACTTTAATGACTTGTTGGTAGGACAGAACCTCATGTGCTCCCAGAAATACAGTTTATGCTGTCTGCTAGATTTTACTTGCACAGCTGGCTGTTACACTTGATTTGGCGTGAGGTTTATTTTTTTTCTCCCTTAAAATGCCTTTCAGTCATAACAGGGAAAAGTAGGTCTTACAGTGAAACTCAGTGAGACCAGTGTGATTTCACCTGGTGGCTTATTCCAGTGGAAGATGGAATCAATTTATCAAATCCTATTAAAACAACCAGATCATCTTTTGCTTATCATAGTATCATGTTTGAGTAATTTGGTTTTACGCTGCTGTAAACAAGAGCAGAACCAGGGCCCCAAAATATAAATATACACAATGAAAATTTAGCTTACCCTTGTACGTAATTCATTTTCCAAATGGCATTAAACTGAGCTTTCTTTTCCATTGGTTTCTGCTATGAGCATTTCTGGGAAATTGTGTGAAATATAACTTCTGCAGAAATTGTGCAAGCATACTGTTCTCTGCTATGTAAACTACTTCAGATAAAATGCTTCAAAATATTTTATTTATCATCTGTGATCTCCTGTATATTTATAAATTAAATGGCAAATGTACATAGTGAGGAAATTCTTTATTTTTCTAAGCACAGCTCGGCTGCTTTTGGAAGCTGAATGCTTGATTGAGCTTAAAGGCGATTGCATAATGCTCATGCGATATAAAAAAACAAAGCAGCAAGCTTCATACCTGTCAACTTCATTTCAGTGGTACGAATTACTTGCATTGTGACCTTTTTCTTGGTATTGGAGCTGCCATTGCTGCTGTTGCCTTTTGGTGTGTGTGTATATATATATAATTGTGTGTGTATACTTCTGAAAACATAAAAGCTTTCATTTGCTTTGAGAATAAGCATTTGATTCAATTTTTTAATGATGAGCCAGATTTGCAAAAAGAGTGTCTTCTTAAGGGTGGGACAGTAGCCTGAGGGTATTGCACACTGCTTGTCATGTATTGCTCTTTGGAGCTGCTGTTGTTTGGGCCTGATTCTGATATCAGGTGTAAGATAAGCAGTCCCAGACTCACAGGTGATTAATTTCAGGTTCTGCTTATTAAGGAATTATTTCTTTGTTGCACCTCTTCCAAACTTATTTGTGTGCAACGAGTATAACAGCAATAAATTCACTATTTTGCATAATTCTGTGGCAATACTTGGCTTTAAGTGAGGGTTTTTTTTAAATATGCTTTATAGGGCATTTTTGTTAGAAGGATAACTGATGAATTATGAACATAAAGCTTATGTGGTAGACTATTCTAAAAATGTACTTGCTGGATTCTTAAACTTATTGGACAAGTTATTTCTTCAGCACAACTTAATCATAAAGTTGACCCATTTTTTAAAATTTTCTGGAAGGGGCAAATTGTTTAGGGCAAACATGAATTTTTCTGCAGTCACCCAATTCTGTTTTAAGACTAGTATTATTAATTTAACATGGAACCAGAGTGCTTAGGAAACAAAACGTGACCAAGGTGTTTGTCTTTTTTGACAGCTGTCTACCAGTTTGAGGGCTATCAAATGAAAGCAAGCATACAGTCAGGTTCACTACAATTGTTGCAGTTAATGTTTTAGGCAATTCCCTGACTTTCTTGAATATGGAGAAGATAATGACTGAAAGAGAAAGTTACATAAAAAGTAGAGAGTGATCTTGATTATAAACAGCTTGTTTAACTGAATGATATATTGATTTTTTGCATAACATTTGAATTTTAAAGTGAAGTACTTTTGAAGTACTGGGTTGTTGTCCTTTTTTCAGATATTTTAAGGTTTTGGAGTTGCTTTATGATTGTAGACATAAATGTTGTATGGATTTTAAGTTAATGAAGTACTGTAATTTAAGCATTTAATACTCATGTGGGCTATTTAAATTTAACTTGGAAAACTTAGTCGTGAAACAAAATGGGATCACTTTTGCAATGACAAGCACTTCCGTGACCCCGTACTTTTCAAATAATTTCACCCATTATGTTACAGTTACACCTAAAATGAGCACAGTATTTTCTACCACTGTTGAATTAATCAGAAACGCAAGCATTTCAAATCTGTGTTGTGCATTTTATAATACATTATATTTAACTTCAAGAGATGGCTCTTAAAATATGGCAGACTTGTAAATTAAGCCAAACTAAAGCTATTCATCAGGGATATGGTTGTAAGAGACATTTTACTTAGGATTCTTTGGCTGACTGCTGTGCTACTACTCAGTTTCCTTTGACTTTGGACTGAAAGATCTCTGTGTTTAAAAAAAGTGTGTGCTAGTTCATGTATACACCCACTACTGGTGACAAAAGCTCCATTTCCTCTGTTTATCCAGTGTCTTCTCAATATTTATATTCAGAGAATTAATTGGAAGAGGTTGGTTCTCTGAAAAGCCAGGTAACTAGGGTGCAAGGAAAACATTTGTTCTTTCTTACTGTGTCAAGTTTTGTGTTTCCAGGTGGGAGACGATCATACTATACTTTGATAAGAAAATCTTGGGTGTTTGTGCCTTTGAAAATATTTCCATTGTAGCATTTTTATGATGGCAGCTTTTCTTGTGGACTTAAAGCTCTAAACATACCAAAAGTGCTATAGTATTTGCACTACAATCAGCTTTCAGGTTTCATCTATGTAATTTGCAGTTGTTAAAGTTTCTGCACAACTAATATGACTACTATGAGAAATGAGGAGTATTTACGTGCTTGCAGCACCAGTGACTGGATATTGCTTGTATCTTTCTAGGGAGCATGATTTTGCTTAACAGGCTATTTTTATTAAAAAAATTATAAAATCTTTGTTTGAAAGAACATAGAATAAACTCGGTAACTGCTCTGTCATCTGACTTTAGCAAAAGTAAATTATTCTCTTCCACTGTTTTTAATGGCTAATTTCAAAAGGAAACAGCTTTGGGCTGCTGTCATCTCTAATCTAATAGAAGTACCATTTATAGCAGTGCTGCTATATATATCTGGTTTTTGGTAATATTTGTTTAACTTTTCTTGCACCTGTTACCTCCTTGCAAATATTTTTTGTATCTATTATTTCCATAAATTTCTACTTCTTTAAACTAGCTTCTTGCTTGTATTTTTTTTAAAAGAAAACCTACAAATGCATTCAGCGATCTCTGAATTATTGATTAACAGTTTTGTTAACATTTAAAATGTGCTGGGCCTTTCATAAAAGAAAGATAGAGTTCTGTCTCTCAGGATTTGAACATTTACTGTAACAGATGGCTTTAGTAGTATCACTTCTAGATAGGAGTTTCTACTAAGTAAATATTAAGAAAGAATATACTTATGCATCTTTTGAACATAAAGTGCTATGTAGGTATGAAATGCTGGAATAAATATACTAGATAAAATAATACATGCTCAACTTGGTAAGAGAAAGCCCTAGCATCATTTTACTAAAATGATTGCAATAAAAAATTTATAAGCTTCTAATTTCATGTAGATCCCAAAACAAAAATTAAGTGGAGAGGTATTTTACATACATGGCTTGTAAAAAATTTTATGCTCCAGATGACTGGACTTCTGTCATTCTGTATCAACATTGTCAGTGTCAGCTTTCTTCCCTCCCTCTCATATATAAGTCCCACTGCTTCAGTTGTAAAAGCAGGCTTCTAGCTAAGAGTAACTAGGCTGTTAATCAGAAGCCTTGTTACGCAAGGTACTTATACCCAGAGCCTTGTATAATAAGAGATTTGTCTGAGAACAAAGTTTTATTCTATGTAGATGTCATGTTATGGCTTATGTAATCAGTTGTTTAAAAATGACATGCTTTGCTGATGAGAGTACTATGTGTTAGAAACAGACCTAATGCATTCACCCTTTCCTGGGTGATGCTCTGTTAAGGCAGCTATTCTGATAGAAAATTCTGTCAGATTGATGTTTCGTATGTGTAATATGTGAGAGTAACATATATAAGTCTAAATACATGTATGTGAAGTTGCACAGTCATACGGATTTATGACGTTGCGCGTATACCAAACATTGAAATTAGTAATCTGTAAAAAAAAGTCTGTTCTTCTGCTGATAGCAAGGGACTTCTTCAGTGTTTTTTTTCTGAGGGGATGGATGGTTCACAACAAACTGCAGAAGTACATCTTCATACAGCATAACAGAAGAGTGACAGTGAATTCTACAGGAAATTCTGGTTACTAAGATTTTGAGGAATAGACAAATTAGGGAAAGAACATTGCTCTAAAAAATTATATATGTAATTTAATTTTAATATTAACATGGTAAGATACTGGAACAGGTTGCCCAAGAAGTGATAAATACTCCATCCCTAGCAGTGGTCAAGGCCAGGTTGAACGGAGTCTTGGGTGACGTGGTCTAGCGTGTGGTGTCCCTGCCTGTGGCAGAAGGGTTTGGAACTAGATGATCTTGAGGTCCTTTCCAACCCTAACTCTTCGATGATTCTGTGTATCTATTATGAGAGCTGCATAAAGCATATACAGTTATAAAGAACACTTAGTTGAGATTTTGGCCTCTTATTTTCTATGTAATTCTTCTATATTAACATAGATGCTTTAGGTTGCATGGATGCCCTCATCTTTCTGGATGTTGAATTCCGTCCCCTCCCTCCCTCCCCCCCTTCGCCCCCTTTTAAGTTTTATAGATGCTTAACTAATAGTTTGTCATTATAGACTCTTACAATAGCAGGGATTTTCTTGTGCTTATATCGTACTGACTTGATAAGGGCCTTATTTGATTCTTGTACTGAAACCAGGTAATCTTTAACCTTTGTACTTTTAGAAACATTAGAACAGCACCATGAAAGTTTTGTGGTGCACATAGTTCAAGCCACGTGTCTGTCACATGTCTTAAATTAGTACATGTATGCAAAATAAGTCTCATACTGAGCAATAATGTTCTCAAAGCACAAGATTGTAGTGTTTGTAGTAAGACCACATTTCCCAGTACTGCATACCAATGCCCCTTGGGTCTGTCCTTACAGATTTTCTTTAAAGGAATGCAGATATCATTTTGGTTCATTCACTTGTTATCAAGGAGCATCTGTTTTACTGGCTGCAGTAGCTGTATGATATAGCCCCTATATTTGCTGTTTCATTCTCCCTTGTTAGAGAAGCCTGACAGTAAAGTCATTAGCCGCCTTGCCTTTCCACAGCTCCTGGAGCCTGTTTGCCACCAGCTGTTTGAACTGTATCGTAGTTCTGAAGTTCGGCTCAAGAGATTCACACTGCAGTTTTTGCCAGAATTGATCTGGGTATATCTGCGTCTTACTGCCAGCAGGGATAGGCAGAGTAACGGTTGCATTGAAGCACTGCTGCTTGGCATTTACAACTTGGTAAGTGAGATGAGTGGGAATGCATGAGGCAAACTTTGATCTGAGGTTTTGCGTCACTGACCACTAGGAATAAAGTAAATTATTGAAACAGTGTATTTGAAATTATAATACGCATACATGAAAGCATGTTTAATCTGGAGAAAAGCACAATGTAAGGAAGGTTTAGTAAGAATATGTTTGCAAAGGGTTTTTTTTTAATTATTGTTTTGCTGATCTTTTGGGGACAGACATTTTAACTAAAAAGGATCATCTCATGGGCTTTACTGATCTGTCTTACACTTCTGTTTGTAAGGAAATTAAGTAGCTCTCCTTAATGTGGAAAAGTACAGCTTTCTATGGAGGTGATCATCAGGCAAATATGCTGGTCAATCTTCATGTGTCACTTCCCTCCATCCCCCCGCTCTTACTCTGAATATGTTTTTTTAAGCATAATTTGAAACTGAAACTACTCTGCATGCTAGCACTTAGATACATGCGTGTGTACATTTGAGGTAGATAGTTGTCTTGAGTGGAACAAGTAAGTTATTTTAACAATAAGTAAATGTAACTGTACATTTAACAGCCAAATGTTATCATCTTAAAGTAATTTTTTATATCCTTACCTTAGCCTGGAAATGTTTATTGTTATACTGTTATGAGGCTGTTAGATAAATTTAGGAATACTGCCAAGATAGGCATTCTCTAATGGGAATTTCTGTGTTACAGGACTTAGAAACATACTATACTGAAACATTGCTCTTCCCTCTACTAGGAAGGGTTTGCTCCTAGTAAACCCCTCCTTTAAACCATGTTTTATGTTTCTGCATACCATGAGACAGAACAGTCAAACTGTGATTCTTAACAATTTTTTTTTATGTGTCTGTAGATCAGCTCTAACTGGAAGATCCAGTTAGCTTAGATTTATTCAGATAGAAAAAAATGCTGGAAACTGCTTGCTGATTTTTTTAGTACAGTTTGCCGGGTTGAAGTAGCACGTTTATCTTTGTCAGCCCTTTTCTCAAAGGTCCTTTTGTAGTTCCTGTAAAAGTCCTGTTGGTGATTCATATTTTTTGAAAGGCAGTAATTTCTCGATTCTCTTGAGGTTCAGGAAGAAAAAGACTGAAAATCAACAGTGGCTCCCACTGTTTTGATTCCCCCCCCCCCAAGTTGAGATTTTTCTGCGCATGCACTGAGGCTGAAAGAGGGAAGTTATTTTCGTAATACTTAGAAAGTGGAAGACAAGGATAAATCTTTTGGGTTCTGCTAAATTCTATCAACTGTCCTCCCATTGTGATCCTTAAAGCCTGCTACAAGTACTGTGCTACCTTGGGCTAAGTTTTCACATAAACTGAAATGACTACAGCTCATGGTTTGGAAATTTGCTGTACAAAGTGAAAAGGCAGGATTTTAGACTCCTTTTTGGTATAGTCTTATGTAATTGCTCTTAGTATGTTTGCTTTAAAAACTGCTGGGTTTGCTTATCTAGTAGCCTAGCAACTAGAAAATCTGACCAGTTTTGAAAGCCTTCTGAGAAAACATTCTGTGTATTTCTTATGGACAGAATGCCTGAAGAAACTTTGCCAGTCCCCTTGATTTCACCTTTTGTCTGTGATGCATTCGTTATGAGGTGCTCCCATTGTTAGCAAGTGATTCATCAGCCCTCATTTGCCTATATCCATTGAGCTTAAAGTTTATCCTTGCTCTACTATCCAATTCTGTTCTAAATAAATATTATAATGTAAAAGTGATCTAGAAAAGCTTTTTATTATTTTTTGGTTTTGATGAAGTCATGCTCGTCAAGGAGCAGTGCTGGTTTTACTAGGTGTTGCAGACTGATTCTGCAAAACAGTCTGTAATAGAGGTCTTTCTCACTTTTAAAAGCTGTATGTAAATTTGCTTGTATTCTGCTAGTGTACATAGACCTTGGGGTGTGTACTGAGTCTTACTAGGTCAGTACACCTATCTTACTTGTTAAATGCCTTCTAAGAGTTGAAAATTATTCTAAGTCCTATTTCCTTACTTCTGTTTGGCTTTTGGTTTTGTTTTCTAATGCAGGAAATTGCTGACAAAGATGGAAACAACAAAGTTTTATCTTTCACCATCCCTTCATTATCGAAACCATCAATATATCATGAGGTAAGAGAGCTGCTGTAGTAAATTAGAATTAGGATGTATTAGAGGAATGAAAACTGGATCCATTTGATGCAACAGGCTGTTTTGGATGCATCTTGTTGCAGTAAGTTTTCAGTGTCAGTAGCTTGCAATTAGTGTAATCTAATCCAACAGCATTAGTAGAAGAAAAAGAATGTAAACGTTGAAGAATCTGTGTTGACAGTGCCCATTTTGAACAGATTTTAGTTGTGTTTAGTTGCAACTGTTTTTTTGCCTCTTATGTGTTAGCATAAAAGTAGCCTTCCTTCTTTTAACTCCTTCTTAATACAAGTTTGAACTCGGAGTCATGATTTTCTTTCTCTACTGTTGCTGTACTAGAGGTCTGTGCAATTATGACCATTTGCTATAAATGGATATGTGAGAATCAAAGTTAAAAATTGCTCTCACCTGCTCTATTGCTATAAGCACGGAAGCTGTTTGTAATAATGAAATCAGGTAATGTTTTTAGATATACTGTATTCTGGAATAATCTTAATTTTCTAAGGTCACAAGACAAATGAGTCTTTTGGCTTGGGTGTTTAGAAGTTTTAGTGCTTTTGGGGGCCTTTTACTTATGACTTGATTTCTCACCTCTCCCGTCCTTCTCCCTTCACCTACTACTAGCCCTCTACTATTGGATCCATGGCTTTAACTGAAGGAGCTTTATGTCAGCATGATCTCATCAGGGTAGTTTACAGTGATCTTCATCCTCAAAGAGAAACCTTCACAGCACAGAACCGGTAGGTGGGTGTGTTCTGACAGAAGAGGTCCTTCACTGGGCAGACATCAAGTCCTTAAACATGAAGACCAAATATATTATCTGCTCAGTCCTTTTCTCAGCATTAAGTGCTTGGAAGTAAATCTAGGGAACAGTCCTAGTAATCTTGAGGTGTAGTATTTTTATTGTTTATTCCAACTTTCTGTGCTTTTCTGCTAGTTAATTTAGAAGAGAGTAACTTCCCTGTTATTTGTGTCTGCCAGGAATATCTTTGCTTTATGTCTGCAAACTCAAATTTTCCTGGAAGTATGACAAAATTTAGCTTTGCCTCTGAGGCTGTGACTGCTTTTTCTACAGGAAAAGGGGGATGGAGCCAAGTGGGTAGACGGAACTAGGGACGAGAGAAATTGCCCTGCTGTTGTATGACTGTCAGCTTTACCTTTGTCTAAAGCCAGCTGTGAGAGAACTAATAAAATCATTTTGAATGCATTGCAAACTTGTTTAACTTTGTCCAAATATTATGCTGTATGCCATCTCCTCCATAGCTCCTACATATGCTAATGGCTTTCAGTAATAGTAATTGTTAAGAGTTTAATACTGAACCCTTAATAGCCTGTTTCAAGTTAGTGAATTGTAATGAAAGAGGATTTCAAGGTCTGCGTGATTACTTCTGACACTTTTTCCTGTGGGATGTTTTTTGAGACTAAGTTGTACAATTTTTGTGTTAAATTCTGATGAAGTATTAAGAATTTAAACCATGCAAGGTTTTGCTCGTCTCTTTTCAGGTTTGAGGTGCTGAGCTTTCTTATGCTGTGCTACAATTCTGCTATTGTCTATATGCCTGCCTCTTCTTACCAATCACTCTGTAGGATGGGTTCCAGGTGAGACACTTGCCTTTGAGATAGTTGTTTGCAGGGTGCCTCTAGACTTCTAAATATTCATTCAGAAAAAAAAAGAATTAATTTTTGTTGCATTTAATAATGTAAAATATTTAACTCTTGGTCAGTCTTGCAACTTAATGATAAATTTGGAGCTGTGCTTGTATTTGCATACATATAAAACATATAGAGCATCTTACTGCTGCATGGGCTTTCTAGTTATGTAACTTTGTTATTTGTAAAGGAAAAAAAGGCCGTTTTGGGGAAAATTATTTGAAGCAACTTGGGCTGCTTTTCATTTTTTGGTTTTACATCACTTTCAACATTTTTCAGTATGATCAGCTTAAAAACACTGTGAGGAATACTACGAGTTTCTTCTCTTGTTTCCAAAATACTAGTCCCTTGCTTCTGAGAACAGTTTGTACAGAATGCCTGTATGGTGTTCTGGGTTTTAGTGGTTTATTTGGGGTGTGGTGTGTGGTGGTTTTGCTTTTTTTTTCTTTTTCCCTGATTACGACATTCCACTTCCTAGTGATTTCTCAAACTCTTATACATGCCTTTTATATAACCTTCTACTTGAATAGTCTTAGAATCATCTGATTGGCAAAGATCCCTGCTTTTTGTTCTGAAAAAAGCTCAGTTATAGCTGATATTATGTGCCTGTTTTTACCAGCATTTTTTACTAAAATTAGATAAATTCTCTCTCCTGCTACCCCCAAACAGAAGAACCTCTTGAAATGTTTTTTGATTTAGCTTGTTTCAGCACAGTACTGCCATGAAAGAACATTACATGCAGCTGGGCTCTTTATCAAGAAGGATCAAACTAGTTTCTAACAAAGTACATTCTGTAGTAACGCACATACCCAGTTAATATTATAGTCTGTTTTCTTTCCTGTGATTTCTGATGGGAATGGGTGAATTTTTTGGATACTTCAATTATTTTGATTTGAGGCAATGCAAAATCTGCCCAATATGTTGAATTTTCCTGCATCTGAAAATCAGGTGCCCTCCTTGGGTAGAGAAGAGAGACATTTTATAGGCTTGGGATTTTTTTTGTTGTTGTTTTTGAAGCAGTGCAGCAGTTATTATGTGTTAGTTGGCATTGTTGCTTCCATGATGAAGATTCAGATATTAAAGTTATGAATAAATTATTCTGTTTTTTAGAGACTCAGTGCTACTCAGTGTATGGGAAGGCAGGCCTTTTTTCAAGAGTCAGAAGTAGTTTTTTAGAAGGCAGTTGAGAGCAGTTCTCAAGAATGCAGTATCAACGATACAGTATCTGTTATCCAACTTTAGGTGAAAGGTGACTACATATTGTCATCACACATTAGATGGGAGATGACATATTTCTCTTCTATACCACTGAAATGTTCCCTTTAAAGAAAGCTGGTTTTGGTTACTGAATTTTTCAGAGAGTCTTCTACTTGTTGGCTGGCATCTTTCCACCCTCATTCCTTAGAAGCTGGTATGATTTGAGGAAAACAGATGGAGCTAGTGGCTATATGGGAGTAACACTGAATTACCAGCAAACTACATCTCAAGGCACTGTTACAAAACTGCTTTAATTGTTGGGAGAACAACATAAGAATATTCTATGTTGTGTACTTACATTTTGAAAAATGAATTTTGAAAAATTAAATCTCTATGATGTGAACATTTGTAGTCTTTGTGGGGTTAATGTTTTGTTACAATGGTGTGTTTTTTCAGGCTGTGTGTGAGTGGATTTCCACGGCAGCATGAGAAACGCTGGAAAGAACACTGTAGTAGAGTGGTGTTAGACCCTGACTTCATGGTGCAGCTGCTCACAGGTGTTTATTATGCCATGTAAGTGGATCGGGTTTTGTATAAGGAGAAATGTCTGGTTTCATTTGAATTGAAAGTTAAATGTTATTTGGTTTATGATTGGGAAAAAAATCATTAAACTCACAGTGCAAGTTCATAACTCAGTGTATTTCTCATTACTTGCTTACTCAGTCAGCTGATAATTTGAACATGTCTGTCAGCACTGAATTAGGTGATGCAGGCCAGCAGTAGGTGCTGAAGAGAGTTAGGCTTCTGGCTTCATCTTTTCACAAGTTTCTGTTACCACCAGACACCTTCTGTTCACAAGTGTAATGAGCTTGGATACCAGGATAACCTAATGAAGTGCAGACCTCTTGAATGTCAGTAGTTTCTAAGGTAGCAAAATCCATTTCTGGTGGAAATTCATTCTGCTAAGTAGCGTTAATCTTCACCTTTTTTTTTTTTCTTTTTTTTTTTTTAATTAAGTTTGTCCTGATTATGACATCAGCTTGGTCTTGCTTGGGGGTGACAGGGAACAGCTTTTTTGTTATACCAACAAAATCAATAAAAAAAGTTTTGTCCTTTTAAAAGAAGTGCAGGGGTTGGGGTATACATACAGTTGATGAACTTTCTGCATAAGCAGATAATTGAAGTGCTGCGTTTTGGCAGAAAAAAAGACAAGTTTGAGTTCATAAAATAAATGGCTTTCTTTACTTTTTAGATATAATGGTCAGTGGGATCTTGGCCAGGAGGTATTGGAGGACATAATTTACAGAGCACAGCTTGAACTCTACTCACAGCCTCTGCTGGTAAGAAGCAATGCATTTCAATTTATGGCCTTGATAAACAGGAGTATGGATGTGTTTCTGAAGTGGATTGGTAATGAAAGCATTTGTGGCCATTTACTGCAGTCCCAAATACAAGTGGTTGTTAACAGCTGATGTTTTCAGTGTAGCTAGGTATGCCATGATTTTTCTGCTTAAGTAATAAGCTAGGGTGTTGGGATCTCCTAGGACTCACTGATGCTGACAGTTAGGATTTTCTAATGTATTACAGTGGGATCAAAATGTTTGTTGTTTTGGCATGAGCTACCAATGAGAAATTCAAAGAAGCGTAACCAAATGGTTGTATGTCATAGGACATTGGTTGCAAAAGAGGTGTTTTCTTTGCTTTTGGACCTTCACTGGGGGCTGAGAAGATGCTGTGTGGGTTAACTAGTGATACAGTAAAAAAAGCAGAAGCAGGATAGGTCTTAATCTTTACCTTCTTTGGAGGAGCAGAAATAGAATGGAGTTCATCTGATTGATTGGGGTTTTGTTGGTTTCCACTATACTTGCTGTTCAGATCATAAAAAAAGAGAAATGAAATGGGGAAAGAGGTGAAACTGGGCTGGATGCAGGTGAATGTGATTGGGAAGGATGAGAAGGTTGACAGGAGAAATTGAGAGATTTCATTTTTTTGTCAGGTGTAGAAACGAGGATCAAAATAAGAGGGGAAAGTTAAGCAGAATAAAGTAAAATAGAGTATTGTCTCAGTTGCTGCATCAGAATTGTGGCTAGAAGCCTTTAGTGCTCCTCTGAAGTAGCAGCAGTAAAATTTTACTGCTTTTACATAACTAAGAAAGGAGTGGATTGGGAAAAATCTTTTAATGTGGCTGTCTGAGATACCTCTATTCTGCAATAAATGGCATAAAATTATTCTCTTGATGAGTTAATATTGGCTGTAAAATACATCTGCAGGCTTTCTGACACTGCTGCATTTTAAATGCTTGGTGTCCATTGAATTATTACAATTTGGTTCCTTTTGGAAATGACTCATCAACTCTGTCAGACTGAAAGTTTTTAATTAAATATTGAACCTGCTGAATTGGGCCACCCAATTGAACTACTGCATTTAAAAGGTGTGTAGGAGGATCTGGAACTTGATGATATGACAATTTTCAGACCTCATTGTTCATTTCTAAGCAGTTTTTCGTTGAGATTATTTCTAAATGTAAGAATCTTCTAGAATGTCTATAAGTTTTTCCAAAGCTATTGCTTCTCTATCCCATTACCTGATGTTGGTGATGTCATAACATCAATTTTTCCCCCTTTCCCAGTTACCAGCTTTTCATGCATCCATGTGCAGACACATCTGTGGGGTTTTCTTCTTAATACTCTGATCGTTGCCTTGCTTCCTTCTTGTTTATTGCAATTTTTTTTAAAAACAGCTTTAAGAAATTGTCAGTGTTGTAAAAAAGTGACCTATGTGTCCTTGGCCTCATGCTATATTTTCAAGGGATTTGACTTTTCCAAAGATTGGAGTCCTTTCACCTCACTGCGTTCTCCAGGAGATGTGTAAAATTAGCATTATAAAATTTTGTATGTTAAACATAGAACTATGGACACCAAATAAAACATTATCTGTGCAGCTTCCCAGATGAGTTTCCAGTTCAGCCTCTGCCTAGGATTTCCTAACAGCAGCAAATTCTTTGAAGCCCATTTAATATTCAGGCAAATCCCTATGTTAGGATTATTTTTAGGTATCTATGCTGAAGCTGTTTGTGTAATTATATAATAAATGGGAATACCATTAGTAATTATTGCAGTGAGAAACATCACAGCTTGTATGTTTGGGTATGTCTCTTGGAGAAAGATTTTTGGCAATATACTGTATCTGTAGTCTTTATTTAAATAGTTTTCAGTTTGTGGAATTAAAAAAAAAACCCAAACAAACAAAAAAACAAACCAAAGCAGGTGCTGAAATAGCGTCAGAAAGCGACAAAATATCTGTAATGGAGTTAAAAAGCTGTAATGTAGGAGTGGTCTTTTTTCACTGTTACCCAGAGATGCACTAGAAAGGGCAGGAAGTAATGCAAGGGAAAGGCTTTTTCTGGGAAAAGTATCACTGTTAATCATCACTGGTTATTGGTTTCATAGTCATTAGGCATCCTAATCGCCAGGACTCAGTAGTACTACCAAGCTGACTTGGACCTGGGGACTAGCTCAGTTCCAGTTTTTTTTTTGTCTGAAAGCAAGATTTCTGCACTTGTTTCAGATGGAAATATCCATCTTCAGTGCAGAGACTCACAGGCTTTCTTAGTTCGGTACACGAAGCATGGATCAGCAACTCCCTGTTGTGACAGAACCTTTATCTAGTGTATTTTATTGAGGTACTTACTGCTTTTGTTGGATGTGGTTTTCATTAGAGCTCCTTTCTGATAGGCAAGAGTGGATGTCTGGCCTGAAACCAGCCTGTTTTGTCATCAGTACTTGCAGACTTGGCTTGCCAAGTCTGAATTGTGATGTTTGTTTTCCTGCCTTTCAGTGCTGGATTAGACATAGTGAGCAAGTTGTTATCACATCCTGAAGGATCACAGTTTTTGTTTTTTCTGTCAGAGAAGAGCCATGACTCATTCAAACTGGTTTAGATTGTTCTACTGTTGTGTTGATTTTTATCTCTGTAAGGTTCTCCTCAGTCCCCAGAAGTACAATTTGTAAGAGGTTCAACAAGCAGAAGTACTGCCACTTTTCTGATCTTGTTGCAGAAAATTTTTGCTACTAACTTGTAGATTTTAATTCTATATATTGAGAAGGGTACCTATTGAAAAGAAGATGTAACTCTAGCGAGTAGAAGATGGGAAAGCTAATCAGTCTATGCTGTTGATCTGTTGCAGTTCAGTACAGCAGAAATGAGTTTCTGAAGTCTTTAATGTGGTCTAGGGTAGGGTGAATGCAGTTGGTACCAGTTCAAGAGGATGGCACGGAAAAAGGCCTGTGTGTGAATAGAAGAGCAGTTCACAAACAAATGTTGAGGCTGAGAAAATTGGCTAGCAAAGAGCAAATTAGTGCTGGGCAAGCGGAAGGCAGAAGGATGAGGAGCATTTCTGTGACGATGGCAATAATTTTTTCTGCTGCTTAGAAGTCAGACAGGAAGTCAGTGGAGAAGATGTTTAATGGGTAGTTACAGCATCTCAACATCATCTGGAGATCAAAATCAGCTATATGGCAGCCATTCCAGCTCACAGGAAGTGAAAAGTCTTTGATTTAGTTAATATCATGTGATGTGTGATTTTGCTGTTTGAAGCAGTTTAATTTCTTGTCATGGTTGCTGGGTGGTTTGCCTGTTACAGCTTGTAGGAAAGCCACTTCTACTTTATTATAATGTGAATAAACATCTTTAATTTATGGCATGCGTGCCATATGCATTGGTACAATCTTTTCATGAAATGTTATTGGAGATCTTCACAACACAAATTTCTGCCAATAGGGTCTGTTCTAGTGGTTTGGTACATTTCTCAGTTTGTATTTTTGCGAATGCTAATGAAAAATGACTTAATTAGTTAAGCAGATTTGGTATATGCAGGCTTTGGGAGTTCAAGGAATTTGTTGAATGTCCTTAACATTTCCAAGGCCTCGGCAGCCTCAGAATATCAGCAAAACAGTGAGGATGTTTAAAAGTGCATTAATGGTGTTACTAGGTTGAGGGAAACACATGTAAATGTTTACAGCATAAAGCTAGGAAATGCCTAGTTGTAATAACATGCTAAACAGTGGATAATACTTCATCAACTACCCATAAATTTTTAAACAATTAAAAAAAGTGTGTTCTAAGAAAAAGAACATAGTCTAGAAGGAAGAAAAATGTATGTGTGTATTGTCAGAAAAATGGAGTATTTTGCAAAATGCATTTTCTTAAGGAGATTATCTCATTTACATTGACAGAACAGTCACAGTTACAGTTTTATCTGCATCTTAAAATGCGATTTTCATTACTTTAGCTTTCTCAAGTTGCAAAATCAATTCTTTTCTTTGGTGATACATGAGAAAATAGGAGGCAACATAAAGTTGCTTTTCATAATGCTTGTAAGCTGTAGTGGAGAGAATAGCTGGCCCAAATTACAGTGGGAGCTGTTGCTAGGTAGGATTTTATAGAGATTAGCAAGTTACATTTTCCATAGTCATTTTATTTTCAGTCTGGATGTCTCAGACACTCTTATTTTATATACTGTCTTCATTAGAGGGGGAGTAAAGAGCATGTAGGAAGTCAGATGTCTGTGAAACATAAGAGGTCTATGAATGATGTTAATGTGATGTTAAGTTTAAAATGTGTCTAATACTTTTATTGCTGCTTGGATGTAAAAAGTCAATAGGATTTTGGAAAAACAAGGTGGCTTCACTTTTTTTTAAGTTCTGAATCCTACTTTGCATGCAGCAACTTCATTATTGTTGAATGCTGCACATGCCATAGAGACCCAGCTTGCTTTACAAGAGTTGGTACATAAGTTCACTTTTTGAACAATTTACTTGTAAACTAAGAAACATAAAGTTGCTTTTTCATTTTCTTAGAGTAAAATTTTAATCCCACAATGGCATTTTATGGAAAATTTAAAGTAGTAGTTAAAACTACTCTGGTAGTCTAGCCTAAAGAGGGCATTTGTCCTCCTCAAAGCTGCAAAACAAAACTTCTGATGTTATAATAGCCTGTTACAATAAAAATTTGATCTTATAGAGCTGAACGCATTGTAATGATTTGATGCTTACTGCTTAGTTTGAAATCTACCTATTTATTTATTTATTTGAATTTTGCAAATACCTGCAGTTTAATCCCCTTGGTTAGGTTTTTTTTTGGGGGGGGGGATATGGGGTGAGGGGAATGGAAAATGGCCCTGTCCTCCCACCGTGCACAAGGCCATATGTTGTTTGCATTGGCTTGGCCTGTGACTTAATTTTATGATATTCCTGTCATAAAACATAAATGTTATTTTCCTTGTCACTTTGCAGTCTCTTTTGGATGGAGACCCTCCTAGGTAGGTTGTTACTTCTGTCAGTACAGGTGGCAAATGTGGAATGAAATAAATCACCTCAAAGAAAATTCAGCTGGTTTTGGGAATAGGTTTGTGATGAACTTTTCAACGTAATTATCCATTGTGACTGAATCTTGGGGATGAGGCCATTCATCTGAGGGGATCTGGCATAATTAACAGTTCGTGGTTGTTTCCCTTTTAGTATCCAACAAGAAATCTAATATTGCCATTAGTTCGATCAAGAACAGTAGTAGTACAGCATTTTACTTTTATCTTAGGTTGCAAATGCCATGAAGAACTCACTGCCCTTTGATGCTCCTGATGCATCGCAGGAAGGCCAGAAGGTACTGAAAGTAGAAGTTACTCCAACAGTGCCGAGGATTTCTCGTACTGCTATTACAACAGCTTCTATCCGTCGTCATCGCTGGAGAAGAGAAGGTGAGCTCTCTCTGCCAAGAGCAAATGCTGTAGCACACTGTATCCATCATCATCACTGTAATCTGGCTTCTTTGAATGTTTGCAGAACAGTTGATTGGGGTTTTGTTTGTTTTTGAAAAGTGATACTCCATAACAATGTATAGTATTTTACTTCAGAGCACTGCATGAACATGAACATCTGGGGTGTTTGTTTTGTTTCTTGATGTGGTGATAACCCACGAAGTAGGTGAGAGAATGGATAAGCTGGAAAATGTTCAATAAGGCTTCTTTTTTTCCTCCATGTAACACAGCATAAAATTGTAGGGTAGAGTTCGGCTTAGAATTTAAGTTCTTTCCTTAATCCACACTAAAACTCAAATGCTTCCCATCATAAATACTTCAGGGAATGAATGGTATTATCCAGACCTTGATACAGTTCCAGCTACCTAAAGCTGCTGAAGGCAATAGAAGAGGGAAAAGCTGAACATTACAATCCTACCATTATGTGGCCCAATTTAGAGAGGAGAGGGGCCATGTCATAAAATAGCTGTGGATAGCTTAGAATAAGTCCTTATTTTTCCTCAGTGAGTACTTTGTCATATGAAGCATGCCTGACTATATAAAGAAAAACAATAAATACATAGTAATAATTACCTTGATGCGATGCCGTCTTCAGTGTAGGTGTAGCAAAAAGCTTGCTTTGAAATAATTTTGTCATAAAGCTTTATTGCTGCGTCTATAAAACATTGATTAAAAAAAGCTGCATAAATGGCTGAAAGTAAAAGGTAGAATAACCTACACATAAACTGAGGGTAAAAAAGGTCTGCATATAAGGATTACATGTTTTCCTGTGGTACTCTGTTTTTCATTTGGTTTGCTTTTTGTTTGTTGAGGTGGTGTTTGGGGTTTTTTTTTTTCCCCTGTATCATATGCAGAAGGATTTGATGACCTGAGGTCTTCAGCTGAATCATGATGTCCAAGACAACAAGTAGCTGTCTTCTGTTTTCAGAACTCCGGGTCATGTTTGTCTTCACTGTAGTTGCCATTATATTCATCTGCTAGTCTCTGGTCTACAGTGTAGCCCACCTGTCCCTTTCTGTGGATGTTCTCACAAATTCTGACTAAGCATGGATAGTGTTTTGTTTGTTCCTTGTCCATATAAATCTTCTATTTTCCCTGCCTGGGTTGGAACACCAAGAAAGGAGTAGAAAAGCACTAAAATGTTATATGTTGAATCCCAGATGGCTTTGACTTCTCAAACGAGGCTGACTCAAGCATACCTGGCTCACCGATCCAACACGGCTCCACAGACGTAGGGATCAAACGTGAGCAAGAGGGGGACGTGCTGATGCGCAGGACCCCTGAGCATGGCTTCCTGGAGCCCACCTTGGCAACAGCCACAACAGAGGGTAGGACAGAGATGAGGAGGCAGAAGTCAGTGAGGCAGTTGCTGGAGGAGGATCCTGGCTCCCTATCCCCAAGCAGAACTTCTTTCCATTCTAGTGTGTGTTTCCGCTATCCCAGGGTGTATTAGCTTCTCTTTGCAATACACGCATCCCCTATATACCTAACATCAGGTCAGGTACTATCTTTTGTTATCACATGGGCTGGCCTGGGGCTTGCATCTGTGTGGTGAAAGACTGCTTGGCATGGCAAAAACAAAAAGATGGGTAATAACCAGGAGCTTTGGGATTGCTTGGAAACTTTCTATTACTGAGCATGTTTAATTTAATATTCAGAAGGAAAAAATGCACCAGATAAAAAATAGTATAGAGTATAAATGGATGTGGTTACAAATTAGTTACAGTAGTGCCTTGTAAATCTGCAGTTCTTAAATTTCCAAGAATGGAGCTTCCTTTTCCAGTTGAAAGTCAAGCTTATCTGAGACAGATATACAACTGCTGATGTTTTTACTTGCCAGTCATCCTTTAATTGAAAATTCATACATGCACATGAATGAGCTGGTTGCTCTAAAGGCAAGTGCCAAAAAAGCATTTGTGTTTTCAAGAAGAAAACATATTGTCATATTTCTAAAGACTTTAGGTATTGCTTTCGTTTTCAGTCATGCTGGCCACACAAATGCCATAGGACTTCATTTGTCTGCTTTGCAGTCAAGAATATCAGATAAGAGTAGCTGACAAATTTATTTTTCTTGAGTTTATTAATTTTCTTATCTTTACTCCATAAAGGATGTGGGTTTGAGTATTGAATTTGAATCATGATTTCTCCTCAGAGATGAGAATTAATTTCTTTTAAATTTAACTAAACATATTTTCAAGTGTTCTCCTATCTTAAGTCTTCTTTTCCATCTGAACATTACTTTGTTATTTGCAGCCTCTCTAAGCATATTGGTTGATGATAAATAAGATTTATGTGCACGTTTAGGTATGACTTACATAGGTTTCAGATTTGTTCTTCTGGAAACAATCATCTGGAGAATTTGGAGATTTAATGTAGTGTTACCACAGAATCCTTGCCCTTAGAGTTGCTATCAAACAATTAAGACATTGTGCTTCTGTAGAAGATAGTTGCATAAGAGTGTTTAGTGCCATTTTATAATCCACTCCTTGGTGCATAGGTAATTTGAGCATGCTCAGTAAATGAGTCCTGTCTTCTCCTAAATTCACTTGTTCACTTCGTCTTATTCCATTTTACTGAACTTTGCATGTGCATGCCCTGAAGAATATGGAGAAGTCTTCAGCTGCAGAGAACCTTCTGGGAGAGACAGGAAGTGGGAAAGAAGTTGATAAAGATGTGGCCTTTTATATGATGGACATCTATATGATTTGGCATGTTGCTGGATAAGCATCATTCCACATACTTTGCTTCAGCAGAAGTGGATCGAATACCCTTCTGTAACATTAGCAGTGTATAATTACATCTTGGGAGAACTGAGTTCTGTCAGTTGATGGCATCTGGGAAAAGGCTAGTGAATGAAGTTTGGTTTGATTATCAGCATAGAATTGTCTATGTGTATATAGTGGTCTGTTATTTTACTGATGCTGATTTCACAGAAAAATTTAGCTAGCAAATTCCCTCTCATAAATGTCATTTTGATATCAAAAAACATAATGAGAGACTAATCATTTCTCATGACTTTTTAGCCTTCAGGTATGGGAAGGATAAACAGTAAAAGTTACTTTAAAAAGCTGTATAAAACCCTTCTTCAGATCAGTGTTTTGACCAAATAAATAGAAAAAGGCAGAAGGTATCAAGAATGATGCAGTAATGTCTTACAAGGTATTCTGCTTCTGGGTGGTAGCAGCTGTGGTTATGTGCACTATTTTGGATCAGTGGAGAATGCTATATCTACGTCCACAGGATTATGTACAGGCATCAATAAAGAATTATTTGGGGACAGACTTATTCTGATAAGGAACAGTGAGAGTCCTGAATCACACTGTAGTGCAATTGATACAATTTATGTCTCTCTTCTGACCTTACTGTAGAAGAGTGCTTGGGAAACGTAGGGTTTTAGTTTTTGCCTTCTTTTTTGTCTTAGTGGGTTATTTGGGGGGGGGGGGGAGAGAGGAGAGGAAGAAGAGAAAAATTTATTACTTCATCCTGTTTTCCCCTCCTAATGGAGTAAGTAAGGACTCAAACATTTTTTTATTGTTTCTGAGGGCAGTTTTTAGAGAGAAAATAACATGTATTGGGAAAAGAGTATGTGTTTGCTGAATTACTTCAGTCCCACTGAGAACTTCTGTAGGTATGTGGACCTGACTAGACAGAAATTCTCTTGCATGTTGTCTTCTCTACCTTCTTCATTTTTGAGCACTGCTGAGCTGCTTGGGCCTTTGTATAGTTGCAGCATCCAAAAGCTTGCAACAGCCCCTCTCAGTCATGTCTTTAAATTCTGTGGATAAATGCCACTTTTTCGGTGTGGCTATTCTGCTTCACTGTCCCTGAATAGGATTGTCTGGTTTAGCATCCTGTTAGCAATGTTTTAACGTAAACTTTGAAGATGACTAGTGTTCTTGTAATAATAAAACCTTAGGCATATTGTCTGGAGAAACCTTTTGGGCTTGAGAGGGGACTTCAGCTGCTGCTATTGCTGCCTGTAAACAAACACGCTTTCATCCAGCTTTGCATGAAAGGAAACATGAATGTTGGTTTATTGGAAAAGTGCTCTTGCTTTCAGTATGTTCCAATTCTGTCATATTTTTATTAGCATTTTTGATTATGTGTGGGAAGGTTGGGGTGGGGGATGGAGATGTGGTGGGTTATGTATAAGATATATCACTGTCTAATGTAAGAAAATACTCATGTCTCAATGAGAAGATGAAGGCCTAGTTTGAGCAAATGGCGTGGGCAGGAGGGGGGGAAGTAAACATATTTTAGATATAGTTACAGGAAGTTAAAGTAAGTGACACACCTTAATTTTAATAATAGTCCTTGAAACCTGAGAAACTTCCTTTTCTAAGGCCTTACCAAGGAAGGAAGACTGCAGTAATGTAAACTGCAGTCAGAAGAACTACCTTTCTGCTTCAGGGAGGCTAATGAGTCAAACAGAACTATATAAAAACTACATAATAAGCTCACATTGCTTTGTTCTGAGAGAGGACTGAGAACGATCTGATTTGAGATGGTTAAACGTCTTGTAAGCTTCTTTTGTTCCCTGAAAAGAAGTAAGTTAGTTTAAAACAATAATAAAACCTCCTGTAGAATTATCTTGATTTACACTTCAGAATGTAAAGTTGGATCAGGCTGTGCTCCTGCTACGTAGAGGCGGCAATAACAGTGAAAACTTTATGTCTGTGTTGCTTGCCATAATGTAAAATGTTTCTTAGCGCTCCACTAACCAATCAGCATGTAAGGATGAGCTTCCACTCAACTGTTAGATTCTCTTAACATACTTGCCACCACTTTTTCCCCCCATTCCACAAGAAAGATTTAAACATGTTTGCTTGGTGGCAGGCTGAGTTTAACAAACTGCCAGTAGAGCAGTACAGCGGCTTTAGCTGGGACAGATCCATAGGCTTTGCAGATTTCTTGCACAATCAAGCTCCATAGCTTTTTATAAAGAAAAGCAAAATTCTTGTAGCCTGAATGTCTCCTGTTTTACTAACATGGTTAAACTTTATGGATTTTTTTCACTAAAATGAAATATGTGGAGCAAAACCTCTGACTCCATTTCCAGTTGTGAAATTTGAATGCTGCTCAGTTTTCTATTGAAACAATAACTCTGTGAGTACTTGGAGCTTATTGGAGCTTAGAAGAAGGATTGGAATAAGATTAAAAAAAAAAAAAAAAAAAGTTGCCCTAATAATATTATAGGCCTGAAAACAAGGATTTAAGAAAGAAGTTTGTCAGGCCTTTTTTTTTTTTCTTTGAGATACCAGTCAAAACCATAGTGCCTCTTCTACAACATGAAATGTTTCAGAGATTAAATTTCTCTTAATACAGTGGTTGGTTGTTGAGGTGTTTTTTCCCTCTGGAAAATCCAGGTGCTGAGACAAAAGCAAATATGGTAGAAGCATCATGCTAGGATTGCTGGACATGCAGGGAGGATTGAGGTGTGGAGGAGGGAGAACTAGGAATTAGGTTAATCTTCAACAGAAAGTATAGTCATGTTATTTAATATGCCAGCTACAGACAACAGAAGCCTTGTGAATGTGGTTGCTGGCCTAGGAAGGAACCTAATTATTTTATTTTTTTTTCTTGTAAACATGTGCAGGAGGGGAATAGGCGACAGTGTCTGCAAACAGAACTAAAACGCATTAGCCAAATGGGGCCTAATTCTTATTTATAGACAAAGTTCAGGAGATGCTCTGACTGCTAAAAGTGATATAGAGGAAAAGCAAACCAAACTCAAGGACTACTTACTGTTAGATTCCATTATTTTATGCTAAACATGACAGGAAAATTATTGGCTGCAAGTAAATCTTTAAGCAAGTGGAAACCAAGTGGATTAGCAAATGAGGTTTGTTTGGACGTTCTGTGCGCATCTTCGTCTTCATGTAACTTGAATGCTTACTCTTCTGATTGTTTTGGGATTTTTTTGGTTGTTCTTTTTTTCTTAATAGATACTGAAGGGGTAAATGGAAGAGAGGAATCTGTGAACCTTAATGACGCTGATGAAGGATTTTCATCAGGAGCTTCACTCAGCAGCCAGCCAGCTGGGACCAAACCTCTATCAACTGTATCCCAGAAGGGCAGCTTAAGGAAAACAGCAAGTGGCCATTCTGCTAAGGATAAAGAAACCTCTTCTGCAACAAAATCCAATGAGAGCTCTCGAGATCCAGTAGCTTGGAAGCAGTACATGCACCAATCCACTGACCTTGGTGCAGATATAATTGAGATGACGCCTACGAAGAAACACCTCAGCCTGCCTGCTGGGCAGGTGGTGCCAAAAGCTAACAGTTTGAGCCTGATCAGGACCGCCAGTGCTTCTTCCAGTAAATCATTTGACTATGTGAATGGCAGTCAAGCAGGCTCCAGTGTTGGAGCTGGTACAGAGGGTGTTACCAATCTAGCAGCTGGCAACACCAATCGGTTTTCAACTATCAGCCTACAGGAGGACCGACTAGGCCAAACTGGGGAAGGTAAAGATCTCCTTCCCCCAGGAGCTCCCCTAACCAAGCAGTCTCGATCTCCAAGTTTCAATATGCAGCTGATATCCCAGGTGTAACTTTGACTCCCTTCATTAGGACTCCCTCTTTCCCCTTAATCCCCAGGCAAGTTCATCCTTAGGCAGAACATGAACCATCATCCCACAGTGTGAAAATACTGACTGTGTGATATTGTTTGATTTGGTTTAGCTATCATACTGTATTACTGAAACAGCAATAATTCTTCCCTCGCCTTCATCCTTCCCCCTCACCCCCTTGTAAACATGGTTGTGAAGCAGTATATAATGTACTGTATGCCTCTTTCCATGCCTTCCTTTCTCCTTGGGTGATGTGCAATCCATCGTAGGCTGATCAGTCCCATTTCAACACTGTGAGACTGGAGACACCGGCGGAAATGGTGAATGTGATCCCTATGAGATGATGCTTTGGCTTTGTTAAGAAATAGAAACGGGTTTGTTTTCTCAATCTACAGTACTGCAAAGACTACTGGATCATGACTTTTCTTTCTCAGAACCAGGAGTGCCTCAGAGATTCTAGTGTGACTTTGGACCTCTCTGAGTCTGCGCAATCAATTCTGGGGAGGGGATTGTCATTGCTGCTCCTGGCTGCCTACAGCACTTTTTTCATTAAAGTAAGGGTAGTTGTTTCTTGCCTGCCCCAGTCTCTCATCCCAGAAGCTTTTGATGTTCAGCAACTGAGACATGTATTAACAGGTTGTTTCCCTCAGAGAGAGGATTCATAGTAGATAATACAGGTTACAATGCACTTCTAATGGTGTTGTAGCCATTTGTCATGTTGCATGTCTTCCCCTTCAGGATACAGGGTCATTCTGCATACAGACTAAAATTTAGACAACGCCATGCTGTTAAATCAATTTGGTTTGTAAGTGGGAAGGAAACACTGTTTTCCCAGGAACTAATGGCTAGCTTTGCTCCATTTTTGTTGTTGTTGTTGTTCTTGTGAGGTGCTGATCCCTGAATTGAAAGGTGTATTCGGGTAAAGAGTATTTCTCAGGCTGCTTTCTGTGGTATCATGGCTGTTGGACACCTCTGGCCCCTCACACAGCTGCTTTCTAAGTGTCCCTGAATTCAGTCATGGAGTTATTTGAAGAATCCTGCAGTCCAGACAGACCATATTCTTAAGGGGCTGTCTCAGGGATAGAGGTAATGGTTTGCTAGAAATACTGAAGCTTCAATGTTAAATGCTTTTCTAGATAATGGTTTGCTAGAAATACTGAAGCTTCAATGTTAAATGCTTTTCTAGAAACACCATTTGTGCAAAGGGGTACTGACAGTCCTTTTTCCCCCAGAAGGATCATGCTTCATTGCCTTGGTATATTATAACCCATTGAGGTTTTTTAACTTATTGTAGTGGATTGGCCCTACTTTAGAAAATTCAGAACTCATGCCACTGAGCCAAGCCTTGAATGTATATGACTGGTGTATGGGCACTGGCTGGCACTTATGCTAAAGAACACTGCTTAGAAGCACATTTCTGGTTACACAGGAGAGTGTTTGTTCTTTTTTCTCCATCTCTATTTTTTTTTTTCTTAATTATTAGAAAAGGGAAAAGTTCATCCTCTGTGCTTCAGATATGTATGATATCCTGGAAGTTTACAAATTGTAAACCCACAGGATAGAGTTATGATCTTTACATGGGCACTTTGGTTTCACTGCCACTGTGAAGGATAAATAGAAGCAGTTACAAATAGCAGGCTATATTTGATAGTGTTTGAGAAATTCAGGACAATGATATGATGTTGCATTGGTGGTAGGTGGTTTTAGGTTTGGGTGGTTTCTTGCTTTTGAATTTATTTCAAGAAGAAATTTTTCTTTTCAAATTTACATTTAAATTTATTTAAATATTTGAAGGGGGTTTTTTTGTGGTTTGACAAATCACTTTAGCATTCTAGTCTTCATATCTTACATTCATATAGTGAATTAAATGGCATCTTGACATGCAGAAATTAATTTAAAAGTAAATAGAATCATCATCAGAAAGAAATCTTACGATTTCTAAATTAATCTTTAAGGACCACCACAGATGGAACTAAGGCAGAGTTGCGATAAAATGTCAAAGCCTATATATGGTTAAACTGTTCTTTATTTTATAAAGTTTTACAAGTGGAGACAGTTGGTAAGTCATGGCTGTACAAGGTTTATATTTTGTAAAGACCATCATAAAGGAAATTCTATTGAAGAGTGATCACTGTAGATTAAGAAGGACCAAATAATTTGCTTAAGTCATTTAGAAAAAGAAAGGTCAAGTGTGTCAGCTAATTTTTTAATAGTTATTTTAGTATTTTAAAGCATAGAGCTGTTCATTAGCAAGGTTCTCTACTTTCTACATTTGCTATTAAAAGCATTCCTTCAGAAGTTTTAGACACTTAAAACTGGGATCGGGCAAAATTTTACAACTTGTTAAAAATATTCTTGTTTGTGGGATCCCACACTATTAACCTGTTTCAGGAAAGTGAGACAACTCAGTGACTTCAGATAGCGAAGTCAAACATACGTGCATAAATTCAAATTGCTCAAAACTTAAGTCAAACTACCTTTTGAAATACTTTTACAGTTCTGATTTTGATGATGTGCCTTTTGTTATTTCATCCATGGTATTTTGTTTTGTTGTTCTGTATATAAACCAGTCCTGTATAAGGTTTTTTAAAGGGTTCAAATTTATCCCTGTATAAAAACAATTTTTCTTATGTGCTGATGTGATACATCTACAGCTTCTGAAAATTACCCTTTTAGTGCAATGATTCAGTTGTGGGAGCTTGTTTTGTCATTTTCAGACAAGTGCTGTTCAAAATCTATCTTAGAAAATTATTCATCACTAGTATTATCTACAAACCAGCTGTAGTAACAGGCTTTGCTAGTGCTGTGTATCATGTTTATTGTTAGCGTTTCTAAATGTGTCTCAAACTATGCCAAGGTGCATTAAGATCGAGGCAAAACTTACATACTGAAGTTCAGTACACTTCAAAGTACTGTGGCAGAAATAAAATCAGAAATATGTGGGATATGGATTGAGGGAGTAATCTGCTGGCTTTCTGATTATATATGCTAAGTACTAAACAGAGTACAAAACATACTTAAATTTTCTGACAGCTGTGACAAATATTTAGACTTAAATCTCTATCCTGAATTCACTCTGCTATGTCTTGGTTCAGAACATTTGGTACTTGACATGAGGCACTAGATTTAGATTTCTGCAGCATTTCAGTGCAACTGCAGCATTAATAAAAGGTTAGAAAGCAGAACAGTGTGATTTTTCCCTGTGTATGTGCACATGCATGCATATACATGTAATTCTTAGGTGGGAAAGTGTGGGTACTATAATTTGATGTGTATATACATTTAAGTAGGGATAAATGAATTATTCTTTGGTACAGTTTTTACCACATCATATTATGCTGCCATTTTGCAACATATTTTTTGTTGGGCTTTGTAATTTTAAGAAAATACAAAATGTTGGGGTTGATAAATCTATCTTGATTATCCTTTTCAGGGGCTTATTATGAGCAGCTTTTTGGATGAATAATGCACCATTTTTTCATCTTGCAGGCAGCAGAGTGATGAAGTGAAAATGCCTGTTAAAATGAATGTTGCAAGATGTCAGTTTAAATTGCTGTATTATGCTTTTAGTTTTCATTTGGAGACTTTGTATGTCACTGTCCATTTTAAATGCAAATTTCTTTGAACACCCTTTCTGATGTGAATCTGGAAAAGTTTAACAGCATACATCATTGTGTAATGCTGAACATCATGCTGCAGCCAGTAAGCATTAGATCTAGCATTTGTAGTTTGCAAGTGTGTTGGTCTTAAACTCTACATTTCCCAACATACTCCTGCTAGCTTTAACATAATTAAAATTACCTGTTTTAACATCAAAATAGTGAGAAAAATTGTTTTCTGATGAAACATTTATTTGCACTACTTACGAATACTGGAGTTTACTGGGACAGGGTTTTTTCTCACCATGTGAGGTTTACTTGTGTGTGGGTAGGTACATACATTTGTCACGTGTTGACAATCAATTGCCTCAACTGTGTGTATACTGTATGTAAATATGAACATATTTTTCAAGATTAAAGGGGAAACCTGCGTATTAATGGTGGTAAAGCTACACTGTAGTAAGGTGACCCCAGCTCTAACCCCTTTTTTGTCTCCAGATGCTGTGTGGTTTGTTTTATTTCTTTAATGAGGATTATTAGTGTTCTTGGAAAATTTTAGCTCCAGTGAAATTTTCCTCAATATTTAATGTATAACATGTTCAGAGAATTATATTTTGAAATAGATAATTCTATGCTATGGCTGTATTTTAACCTAAGAGTTTAAACTTGTCCTATTTTATTGTGAACCAATGGCTATCTCTTTTAAGTGTTCAGCATTTTAACTTCGGTCACAAACCAGAATTTTTTATCTTGGCTTACAAATTTTAATTCATTTGAAGATTAAGTGAGAACCAAGAATAACTTTTTGAGTAAAATTACAAAAATCAAGAAGACTGGGTGCTGTACTCGTAATCCTGGAGGAGGTGTGGAAAATATAATGGAACGTGTTTGAATGAAATGTATGTACTGCACACAAAACAAAGATGGTTCTGATGTTAGTAAATTTAATAATCTCATTCTTAAATTCTGCAATTCTCTCATTGCCAAAGATATTGCTACCTTGGCATATTCAATATAGTACTAAAGCCATTAGCTAGGTCTCATTTGTAACAACCGTTTACATCGTAGGAATAGTTTCCATCAGAAGAGTAAACATGCTCCTTTTTATTAATTTGTTTATTTAAATTTCTTGTTTAGGATAATTGCAGGACTAAAGTTGCAAAATATCATTTCTTTCCAAGCATGGTAAGCAAAGAAGCCAGATCCTCTGTACTTGCATTGCATTTTTTGTTTTATATAATATTGTTAAATATTTTATATTTTCCTTCAGTATTTTAAATGCTGTTTGTTTCTAGCATATGGGCCTTAATCTCTTCATTATTTTTTAGTTTGTTTTCTCACTGCACTCAGATAAACTTTGCTGTGGAAAGCTTTTCTGTAGGTGATTTAGGGTGACAAATTATGACATGGGTGTTGTGTTAGTGAATGCGTGTTATCAGTCTGTCAAAATTTGCATGTTGTGACCAGGTGAAGAGCCAAAATACACATCCGCCACTTACACAGTAGTGGCAAGTGATGGAGAGCTGTGAGCAACTTGGTTTTTCAGTAGTTCCTGAAAACAAGCTGTAAGTGGATTTTGCAAGACTGATATGTATGAGGGTTTCCATATAGTCATTATGACATTTTATTTAAAATTAAACTCATCTTGGAACAACATTTTGAAATGTAACAACTAGCTATTTCAGTTAACTCGCCTAGTAAGTTTGGCAAGTGTCAGGGCCTGTGACGTCAAAATTTCAGAAGCAAGCTGTCTTAAGGGTACCTTACAGCTTCCAGAAATGGATTTAGTAAAAATCTGTCCCATTTTATTTGTCTGTATTTAAGATTTAATGAAAGAATTTATAATTTTTTTTTCCCTGCCATTCTTTTATTTCCTTTTCTGTGGGCTGCCTTCCTCCCCTCATTTCTTTTTTTTTTTTTTTTCCTTTACTGTGTTTATCAGATTTTACCAAAAGTAGTAGCCGAGGGACCAAGTGAATTTAAAATGGGTCCATAACTTACCCTTCCTATCATAAAGAATTACTAAGCTATTCCTGTGAGGAGCTGTTGATGGGAACAGATGTATAGTAAACCCTTGTGTCTGTACAGTAAAACCTTGCCCTATATTTTAGCTTGTGCATGATGAGCAGTGGTGAGATCAAGTTTTATTAACCAATTACTTGGTTGTGAGCTCCTGCTGTTTTACAGTCAATAAGATGTAAGGAATTTAGAGTGCAATATCTTTGCATTTTGATAGAATTCTTTAAAGCAATTTAAATTTCAACTCTCAACAAGATGATTAATCACTCATTAAAAATTGATACAGAATTCACACAGGTTTTTGGTTTTAGAGGGTAAAATGGTCACAGGAGATTTATCATGGAAACTTCCTTACAAATTGCTAGGGGATCCTGTGTGTTTTGAGTCCTCATCCTCCCAGAACTGATCACAAAGCAGAAAAAACAGGCTGAATGAAGCAACCTTTTACCTTTTGCTCTAAAATAAGGATGACTTGGGAGTGACAGTTCTTTCTGTTTAGGCAGTTGTTGTTGTGCTAGACTTTCATGCCAATAGTTTATGAAAAATGCAAATAGTAAAAACTTTGTGGCTTCAAGTATGCAGTAGATGTGAGTTAACAATCACTCAGGATAAACCAACATGTCGAAGTATTAATAGATTCCTAGTACTGGGGTGTGTCTGTGTGTTTGTGTGTCAGTGTTCAGTGATTCCTTTGAAAAAGACTTTTTACTGTTTTCTTGCAGATAGTGAATACTTTTGGGTTGGATATCACAAGCTGGTTATTTATGGAAAAACACCATATGATTAAACAGAATTGAGCCATTTAACTTTTTTTTCCATATCAAAGATTCCACGAGAAAGCTAGTAAAGATTTTTAATAATTAAATCAGATGCTCTTAATAGGTTTTAGATTTACTATGGTAGCTTTTATTTGCTATAAAAAAAACCCAAACCAACAACTGAATTGAGGTACCCTATGCTGCATTTTTTTAAATTTGTAATTCCTGTACTTTGCAATGAATCTTTTGATCTGTTTTCATCCTTGTAAGAATACAGGCTGTGCTGCCAATTTTACTAGCAAAAAGAAAAGCATTCTGCAAGGGTTAAAAGATTATTTTCTTACTTTTTTCTGTCACACCAGGTTTGTTTCTCCAAGCTAAGGTTTCTGAGGATTTGTACTACTTTAGCATTATGTAATCTTATCTCTGTCATAGAAGGAGCGTAAGCAGCAAGTAGCCCACTTCTTGTAGCAGAGAGGTGAGGTGAACAGCCATGGATTGGTGGTGGGAGCCCCTCTTTGCCAGGACAGCCTTGCGTGCTGGTACGACCCCCAGACGTTTGAGATTTGGTACTGGTGAAGGACTAAACCAAACGGGTTTCTAATAAACCGTGACCTCTGCTGTATGATGTCCTTTAACCTGGGACCAGGGAAAAAATCTTCATTCTTAGACCTGAAGATGGCACGTGTCGAAGATCATGTTATTGGTGCATGTAAGCCATTATCTTAACTGTCTTACTGAGCTGGTAAATGCTGTTGACTTGTTGAAATGTGAAATGTAGTTACTATTGACTTTGTAAATACCTGCCAGAGATGAAATATAATTATTTTAAATCGTTGTACATAGAGATGTATAAAACTTGACACAGTCTGCAATGCAGAAAAAAAAATTATATATATATAAATATATAAAGATGTTAAATAAATATTGTGCTGTTTCCGAATAGAAATGAAGACCTTGTGAATTGTGGGGGGTTTTAATTTGGTGGGTGTTTCGTTTTGATTTTGAGTTGGTTTGGGTCTTTTTTTTGTTTGGGGGAGGCATTTTTATGTTTGGGAGTTTTTTGGGTTTGTTTTTTGGTTGGTTGGTCGGTCGGTTTGGGGTTTGGTTTGGTTTGGGGCTTAGGTTGATGGCGGTGTGCAACGCAGGCCACATGTGCAGGGTTTCATAGCTCAGACACCAACCACCACGCCAGTGCACGGGCTGGGAGGCGGGAGGCAGGCGCTGGGGGCTGCGTGTGAGTTAACTCTGCGCCGAAGCGCTCACGGCAGCTGCTGCCGGCTGCCTGCGCCTAAAGCCGCGAGAGGCCGGGCCCGGGCCCGGGCCGGGAAGAGAGCTCTGCCCGGGCGGCTTCGCGTCGTCACAGCAACCTCTGCCGCCCGGCGGCGGCAGCGCGCATCTCTGGCAGCGGAAGTCCCGCCCTCTCTCCGCGGGCGGTTGGGGCAGAGAAGTCGGCCGCCTATTGGTGGAGGAGCAAAGGTCAGTTAAGGCGCGGCGGCGGTGCTCAGTGCCCGCCTCGCTCGCCCTCCCGGGGGGCGGTGTTTTCGCCCATTGTCTGACACGTGAAGCTGCTTTCCTCCTCCTGCTGCCTCCGTCAGGGGGTGGCCGGGAGCCCGCGGGGAGGCGGCGGCGGCACCACGGGGAGGGGGCGGGAGCCCGAGCCCCGGGCCCGGGCGCTCCGGAGAGCGGCGCAGTGAGGCGGGGGGCGGGGGTTAGTTCTGGCGGGCCTTGCGGCGCGCTACCCTGCTCGCGTTGTGGCAGTCCCCCCGCTGGCGGCGGGGCTGGGCGGGTGCCACGTTACTGAGCCGTGGGTGCTTGCAGGGTGCCCGCCATGAGGCGGCTCTCCGGGAAGGGTCGTGGCGCCTTGGAGGTGAAGTTCGTGCCCGACGAGGAGGTGCTGAAGCACATTGCTGACGACGCAGGTACAGCCGCCCCACCTCGGCCCGGCGCAGAGCTGCCCGCTACTCCCTGGGCGCTGCGAGAGGGGTCCGAGCGGCTGCGGCTGGGAAGGGAGCCCTTCTCCAATACGCGGGGTGGGTGAGCGCCTCGAGCGGGCTGCAAGGCAGGATGAGGCCTTCGGCATCATTCTCCTCCGACTGCCTTGTCTGCAGTTCATTTTCGTCCCCACTCCGGCACATGGACAGGGGCAGCTGCGGCACCGTGGCAGGTGCCTTCAGCTGGAGGTGGCGTACGTACTTGCTCTCGATACTAGCTCCCGAGCTTACTACGCATGTGTGTAATGGCGTGGGAGAGGGGGTACAAACAGCCTGGCTAACTTTCCAACCGCTGAGGTGGTTAAGCACATACAGAATCAAATCGGAATGAGGTTCGAGATGGTTGCTACAACAGTCTTGCTGCAGTTTTGATTACTTTTAAGGTTTGGGATCTCTGTGGAGACGTTTAAAATTTGGTTGTGCAAGGCGCAAGGCACCCATATCTGAGTTTGCTGTTGGGCCTGCTTTGAGCAGAAGGTTAGATAGATGGTCTCCAGAGGTCTCAGCTTAAATTGTCACATGAGTGTACTGACGGCCTATAGGCCAGTTCCTCTCCACTTGTTCCCCTTTGCAAGGGAAGATAAGGGATGCCAGATACCATCCCCTTTGTATGCATTTTGATACTTCTGTGCGTGAGTCCCTGTTATTTCTCTTCCAAACTGTGGAAGCTGGTGTGTGTTGAAATGGGCATCTTGTCCTCATGGACTCATAGGGGCCAACTTCTCTGGTAAAAGAGGGGCCTGATGGCTGTAGAGCCAACTGACCACAAGGGCACAGACCAGCTATTCTTTTACCAGGACATCTTTTCAGTGTTGTATTTGTTTAGTGATTTGTGAAATAGTAACATGGTCTCTAAATGGGGTAACTCCATGCTATGGCAATAGAAATAATAAAATAGCAGGAGGTTAAAGCTTTTATTGCAATCCTAGGCATTAAGCTGCGGAAGGACAAGGCTCAGCCATCAGTCAGCGTGAAGAGATTTGTGAAGAAACTTGAGAATATCTCAGATGACGAACCTCAGGAGGTCCTAGAAGAGAAGGACTATGTTGCTGCTCTTGGAATATGTGCCCAAGGTATTAGCAGGGCAAACTTCACACAGCTGTGACTTTGGGAGATTCTTGTAGTGTCAGAGTTGCACAGTGTTGATGAAATTGCCTCTGGGGCCTGACCAGCTCTGTGCTTGTGGTAACAGGTACAGGAGAGGAGAATAATTCTAGGATTTTGTTGTATTACTGGTTCATAACACCTGCAATATAAAGAGTCCTTTGAGCCAAATAGTAAAATGTTGCATTCCGTCTTCTTGGTTTGGGAATACAACACTGCTTTTTAAATGGCTACAAGTAACATTTGTTTTCACAGATCCGGTAGGAAATGGTTCAAGTGTAAGTGGTGGTGAAGTTTACTCATTCAAGACTCCCAAACGCTCCAGCAGATTGGCAGAGCTGGGTATGTTTTCCTCTTCTTTCATTCTTGCTCTGGCTGTGATCTTTTTTTGTGTACTCTGTGATTTGTTTCTCCTGTTTATTCAAAATATATTGAAATACTTTGCAGTATTTCAGTAGCTTTTATCTGGCTCTGAATCAGTCTTCCTCAGAAACAAAAGCACAGGGCTAAGGCAAAGTAACGGCCTGGTGCGGAAAACAGAAGGAAAAGTAGAAGTTTCTTAATGCCGTCAGAATGGCACTTACGTGCAGACTAAGGATGGCAGACGTTTTATTTGTTTAACTTAGAGGGATATGAGAGTAACTCATCATGTAGCAAAGAGTCAAAAAGTATGGAGTATTAGCTTTGTGTGTCTGGTTTTCTGCTGCTTAAAGTGTCTGAGCGTGCTTGCTAGGCTAACTGTGGACTCAGGAGAACCGAGTAGAAAGTGGCAGTATGGAAAGGGTGAGCTGTTGTGTTTCAAAGAAGATGCTTGAGCCCTGCTGCAAGTATGTTTCTTCTCACTTGAAGAGTCTGTGTGCCCAACACCATCTGAACTTCATTAGTGTCTGGCTGTCACAGCTACTGATAGATCCTGTAGAGGTTGTTTCAAGGAAGAGGGGTCATCCATCTGTATCAGTGTGTAGAAAGTGGTGTCCATAACTCCTTACTTCTCCTTTTGCCTTCTGCTGTGTCTTGGGAAGTTGTGTGTTTCTTACACCTCCTGCAGCAGGGTAAGTTTCACTGGTGCTCCCTCTTGATGCCATGACTCAGTTTGAAAACTGAAGCAAGTCATATAAATGGAAAGCTAGTTTTCTTGAGAGACTGGTAGCAGGATATGGGGGCCTTCCATTTCCAGATCAGTGATTCAACTTCTGCTTTTGCCATTTAAGTAGTAAAAAGAGATTGATTGAATACAAGAACCATTGTCCTAGGGAACTGATGTGTTTGCTATACCTGATGCTTTACTAAGTCCAGTTCAGCATTTTTAAAGGACTTGGTGAGCATGACTGAACATTGTTCTGATTTGAAGACCTGTGGTCTCCCAGGGAGTAAAGTGTACTTTGCCATTGCTGCAGCTATACTTTTAAAATGAATTAACTGAGGAGTTCAGTCTTTGAAAAATCTTTGTTAAGGATTACATTCACCATTAAGGTTAGGAAAAAAAAAAAAGGTGGAAGTGTCTGCTGCACTTCCTGACATAGCTAAGAAATTAATACTTAGTGTTTCAGGTATATGGCTAGCTTGTATTCATGGCTTACTAGCCAGAGCTGGGAGTTTTGTACCTGATGTGAAACTTCTTCCCCCTATTTCCTTCAGCCTCTGAATTAGCCCAGACACCAGGACAGAGTGTTGCACCCGATCACTTCAAGTGCTCTGATAAGACAGCCAAAGCCCCTCAAAGCAGCCGTAAGTTCTGTGATGCTTTGGGAAACTGAAGATGAGTGGATGGGGGTTATGTTTCTGTTTGGGTAGCAGAGTGGATGCTTGAGTCCCAGCTTCTGTCATGCTTGAATATTCTAGTCAGCTCACCATTGTAGACTGAACTGCTTGGTATGCATGGCCTCGGGCTCACCTGAGTGTCAGATCTTTTATTCTGTCTTGGTGGTGTAGAGAAAACAGGAACTTCTGTCCTCTGTTGCTGTGACACTTAATGATTTCCTCTGTGTTCAACAGAAATGCTTGCAGTTAAGAGAGCTGTAAGCTGGGCTGATGTGTTGAGCACCAAAATGGTAGGATTGTGTGGGTGTTTATGTGTAAATTCATGTTTTATTATATAATATTCAAGCACCCAATGCTGTAGGGAGAAGTACAGGTGGGAGAAGTCAGTGCAGGTCAGCTGGCAAGAGTGTATTACTTTGTGCTCAGAAATGGAGTCTGATGTGCTCAGGGAAAGGACATTAGCTCATTTTTCAGCCTTTTCCCTCCTGCTGATGGCTTCCCAAAGCTGTGACCAGAATTAAAAACTGCGACCAGAATTAAAAACTGCCTTTTGTGATAATAACATTGACTGTCTTTGTTCTCTCTTTGCTTACCTGTGAGGAACTAGAAGCTTCCCTCACAGGATTAACCACCCATGAAGCTGATATTCTGGCACCCTGTATCTTTTGAATAGTGAATGTCTGTTTTTCTAATGGACCATCTTGTGCCTCTGTTGAAAATACCCAGTATTCTGAACAATGCTGTTTCTTGCTTTGCAGAACGCTCATGCAGAGTGCAGCAGAGGGTGAGTTATGACTCTGCCTTTCTTGGGGGTTTTTTGTTTTGGCTTGTTGTGTTGGTTTGGTTTTTGGTTGTTTTGCTTATTTTGGTTTGGTTTTGTTTGGTTTTTTTACATTTTACAACTTGAACTGGCCAATTACTACAGTTCTGGAAAGGAAGAACAGTACAAATGTCTCTCCTAATCCATCTGGGCAGGAGAAATCAAGTGAGAACCAGAGCTACCATAAATCGGGATTATGGGATTTAAAGTCAGTAGGCAAATAGTGGGTTTGCCAGCTTAATTAGCATGAGTGGAAATTGTCTCAATTTCCTTGCACCACACAAATGAGGATGTTAGGCCATCACTTAAACTCTTGGCTTTCCAGTTTTTCATCAAAGGAAGAAACAGCCTTAATTATAAGGAATGGTGTTAGAACAGGAAGTCAGGAACTGTGGTGTTGCTGAATTTCTTTAGCATTGTTTTATAAAAAATAAATTGTGATAATGAGAGGAGATGTAAGTTGATATTGTCTTTTGTGATGCTACAGAGAGACACAGTCCAGAACTGCTAGTTGTGGTTATGAGGAGGGTGCTGTGAAACATTTGGCTTTCTAAAATGATATAGCATCGTACTAGAAATGTGTGCACAGCTTTTCTGGTATTAAGTTCCAGGATGAGATAGGCCTGTAAGAGATGCTGTTTTGGTATGGCATTCATTCCTTGATGATTCGATATCCACCTTGGCAAGATTAATAAAAGTGTTTCCTAAGTATTGCAGACTTAATCTGGTGCCTGAATTAGACATATGCTTTAAACTTATGTAAGGAAGATGGGCCACTACAACTTGATGAACCCAGGCAGCTTGGATTCCCTTTGCTATACTTCTGGGTTTAGTATTCTAAGTAGTCTTCTGTCATTCTCATAGTTGTTTGCATAGTGGACTTCCCAGTGACTTTGAGTAGACAGTGTGAAGTGGAAGATTACTGATCTGGGGAGCAAAAGCATTGCCAATTTGTCATTGCTTTGGTTTGACTCTTCCTGAGGGCCCAAGGTTGGCATCTTGGTCGGAGACTTCATGGTTTTCTACCCTCCATCTCAGGACATTAGTTGAAAGAATTAAGCCCTTTTTGGAACCTGATCCTGCCCCTCCTCTAACTCTGAATGGCAAAAAAAGAACTCTCCATACTTACTGCCTCTGCTTTCCCAGTTTATTGTGGACTGAAATAGCTTGGAAATATAGCCAGATTCTACTCCTTGTTTGGCAGAGGGCTATTTTGAGGAGGTATATGTTTCTTCTTCTAATGCATGTTTTTTCTTTGCTGTTGCAGAATAAAGAGAAAGAATTTGTGTCTACCACACCTTACAGACTCAGGAAGAGGCTAACAGGTAAAGAGCAACCTTTGCAGTCAGTCCCACAGCCAGTGAGGCACTGTGTTCAGAGGAGAGTGTTTCTCCTGTAATAAAAATCTGATTCATCCTGCAGAGCGCGTGTGTAGGTAGACCTTTTCCCTACCACAGATTGCTGCTTAGGTAAGGGATGGAAGGGTTAGAAGCACCAAATCACTGAACTTCAGTAACATGATCAAAAGAGACAAAACTCTCAGTAACTAACCTATGCTGATGCTTGCTCAATTGCTTGGTTAATGCAGTTGTCTGGCAATTGGTTGAACCAAGTTATAAAACTTTTTGATGATGGCTGGAACATTCATGGTAAAATATTTTCCATATCTGGTTGGTTATGTATGCTCAGAATGAATGTAGAGGAGAGTTTAGTGTGGGGTGTTTCTAGTTCTTCTTTTATGTTGACAGACCAAGACTGAGCCAGATTCTGCCTGTGCTCTTCAATCAACATTGCTAACAGAGGTCTTTTACAAAACCTTTTTTCACTCAGCTTGCATGGTTGGCATTTGGGAAAACTGACAGATGCTAGGAGAAATAGGGACTTCCACTGTCCATTTTTAGTTACTTTTTATGGTAGGATTATGTTTCTTAATGGATATCAAGGAGCAAGCTTTACTAAACAATAAATTGTAAGCCTAGAACTGGGAAAGAAATGGCTGCGTATGTTTGCAGTCCTCTTAAGCATTTATTTTAATTTTCTGTGAAATATATTTAAGCATCATATGCTTGAAAAACATCTAGAGAATGTGTGTGAGTGAGCAAGATGGTTCAAAATGTGTTCTGTATAAGAAGTTATTGCTAGCTTTTAACTGTAAATTTATGCTCTACCTCCAGTTCCGTATTTAGAAAGTGAGAGTGAATATTCTGCTTCCTGCTCAGAGGAGGAGGATGAGGAAGACCAGAAAGAAGACAACACTGTTTTATCAGGTCAGAAGACTCCAGAAAAAATGAAGACAGCATCTAAGCCTCCTCCCGACAACACCCTAGCCAAAAAAAATAAGGAGAACAAGATGGTGAGTGTACAGAAAATACACCCCTAAGCCGGGAAACACGAAGGAATGTTTAGTGACAATAAGTTGTGGGTGACCACAACTAACTGTAGGGAGGAACTGCTAGACTCATCTCAAATGTAACCAGCTGGACTGGCTTTTGCTGTACTTCTGAGCAATGCCTGTTGGACAGGCATCATGAGAGCCTGTGCGCTAATCCAGTCTCTATCCTTAGTAGCTCCAGAAGGAGAAGTTCTAAAGTGTCCACAAAGCAGGAGACCCTGTACTGAGAATGGATGAAGAAGGTGACTCTAAAAGAAACACATATTACTTTTTGGCTTAGTGTTCTGTTCTCTCAGAATCTCCTCTGTGTCTTCAGGAAAGAGCCATCTGACTGTTGGCTTTGGCAGAATGCCACTGTAGAAACCATTTTTGCAAATATCTGCTGGCTTTCTATTCATCCTTGCTCAGTGTCTCATATTGGCCATCTTCAAATGTGTTTGTGGGTGCAGAGGGAGAGGGGTAACTTGGTAGCAGAAGGAGTGTGGCTGATCTTGCCATCCCTTTTTAGAGCAACCTGGTGGAGGAATACTTTGAAGCTCACAGTAGTTCCAAAGTGCTCACTTCAGACCGAACGCTGCAGAAGTTGCGGAGAAGAAGATTGAGTCAGGTACACTTTATAGTGAATCCCACAACTCTTGGAGCTTTTGCTTTCTTTGAATATTTCCCTCATCCAGATTTCCTGTATTGCTGTTTTCACTTTATTTCTGTTGATTACATTGTTGGTGGTAACCCTGATTTAGGTAGCATTTTAAGCATTATGTCTTCTCTGCTGCTCTGAGCAGGGACAGGGCCCAGTTGTTTGAACCTGAGACAGTATCCAGAATGCAGGGAGAATGCACTTGCAAGTGAGCAGATAGTTGAAAGCTGCAGTTACTGGCTGGGCTTATACCATGACACCAGAACAAGTTAAAATTTGTTTTTGAGGAGGAGAAGAGGGAGAAGCAGAGTTGCAGAGGCCTGCCCTAAAAATTGTCACCATTAACAAAAGCATTTTTGTTAGTGAAGTGCTTGGGGAAATTACAAGCTGTATTGACTGTTTATGTGTAGAGAAAATGGAGAGATCCCTTTTTATCTGAGCATTATTGAGTCAAGCCGCATGCAGGACTAGGAGAGCTCTTAAGTGTTGGCACCTAGTTTGTGAAATGCATTCTGTCCTCTTCCAATTTCTAGGAGACAGGAATGGTCTAATTGTGGTGATTGAATTACTGTATTATTTTCCATATGCAGCTTTTACAAGACAGTTCAAAGTAAGCAGCTGTACCCTACAGAGATAGGTACATAAGGACAGGTGCCAGGGAAGCATATAAAATATTTGGAGCTCTTGTGTCTATGACTGCTTTTTGCATCCATCTGTGTTTTAAAAGGTGACATATATGCAGATTGCCTGATGTCTGTTGTTGTCTGGTACTGCTATCCAAAGAAACATCTGGATTCTTTCATAACAGCCTTGGAAGGAAATCGAAGTTTTCAGTATTAAATCTATTGCTGTCTCTGAAGAAATTGAAAGCTTAGCCGTTCTGTCAGTGCTATATGTTTGTCTGATACATTGCAGCTGTTGTTGTGTTCTTTCCAGAGTTAACTATTTTCTACTGAAAGGGAGTGGAAAGCAAAACTGTTAAAATTGAAGAGGAAGGGAGGCCAGGGTAGATTTGATGCCATTTGTCATGCTACTATGGTGTTGAAACATCAGCATCCCAGCATACCTATAAAGCTGAATTAATCCTTTGATTCTTTATGCTTTTGAAATAATACTTTTTCTACAATTGGCTATCAGTTGCAAATGGTTTCTTCTCTATTTATTTCTTAAGATGATACCTGTGAGCATTCTCGTGTAGTGACAAACACCTGAACCATTGCTAAGCATGTTGTTTGGAGCCCTTCCTCCTGTGAGCAGGGTTGTGATGTTGGTGTCTTCCTGGTACACCGCTTGGTTCTGTGTAAACTCTTGAGTGTTGTCCATTATTTCTGTAGTGGTTTTCCTATACTCAGTAGGAAGAGCTAAAACACAGTTTGATACCAGTTCTAGTCCTAGTCTGGCTGCTGTTTCCCGTTGAACAACTTTGTTACCTGCTTTGTTTCTCCAGTAGCAAAACTATGTTTAGAGGGGTCTTCAGGGGGGGAAAAAAAACCCAGACTAGCACGGATTGAGTGCACTGTCAGTGAACAATATTCTGCTCCCTAGCTAGAGAGCATGCTAGAGGGGTATTTGTAAGGAGCCCAGGTACATGTCTTGTTTTTTCTCAGCTTTAACTGACTGTCATCTTACCTCTTTCTCAACACAGCAAACACTGCATGACCTTTTGAAGAAAGCTCCCCTTGCCTATGCTGCTGAAATCAAAGAGCTAAACCAGCTACATGAATCTCTGTTTTCCAAGTGGATGCTGCAATTACAGTAAGTATCCAATGAGAATCACTGAAGAAGCCTCATAAACAGGCACTACCAGTAAACTTACCTTCATGTCAGCAGCATTCTGTGGATGAGTTGGTGTGCAACTCTTTTTCTTTGATTGATTGCTTGAAATTAAAATTAGGTGACATCAATTTAGTAGAATGTTTCCTGTAAACCAGATCATATCTGATTAACTCCTTGAACTGAATGTCTGAAGTGACATGAGGTTGCATTCTGTCTGGGTAGTTGGTCTGTGCCTCTGTAAACCAAGACAAGAGGGCGTTCACAAACAGGGAACATGAATAATGAGGAAACGGGGAACATGAATGGTGAGACCAGTGTCCTTTGTGAGCAGTCAGTTTTACTTACAGCAGTGTGATTGGTAGTTGGTCACCCATCATCAGTTTATTCAGTGTGTGGCTGTCCCCAGTGGTGTAGCAGTTACCTTTGAATGCCTACAGTACCTAAAGATCCAGGCATGAAGAAACCTTAATGCTGTTAGAAACATTAGCAGTATAATTTTGATCTGGCTTTGTGTGAATCTTTGTGGGAAGAAGAAAAGACCAAGCATCCAGGAAAGCAAATGGGAACTGTAGAGATCTGTAAGATGCTGAAGCATCTTAGAGAAGGCAGGCCACCAAATCTGAAGTTAAGTTCTGAGTCACAAGCAGATGTTGGTGAGGAAAAAGCCTCTTTGAAGCTTTGCAGGAGAGTGGATGGAACATAAAGAAATTTGTGGTCCATGGGGAGTGATAGAGCATATAAAAAACAAATTAGCTTTGAAAGTTGGAGAGTTGCAAGAGAAGTTCTCTGACTTCGTGATCTGGACAAACGGTTAGAAATGTATGTGGCAAGGTAGAAGGAACAAATCCATAGATGATACTGAAGTCAGTGACAGCTGTTTAACACATTACCTTTGCCCAATGCTGTTTGAGTGACCCGATACTCCTCTTTCTGGTCCTGATACTCCTCTTTCTGGTCAAGGGGATAGATTTCCTGCTTCTCGAAAATAAACAAAGCTTTGTGATTCCCTAGCATGTTCTCTTTATGCTTATCTGCCTTTTTCTGTGTGGAACAATTAGGATAAGAAAGAGATACGAGAACTGTTTAATTTTGCTTTGAAATAGTGCTTGTGGATGAGAGTAGAAAACCACTGTGAAGGCTTGCTTATCTTCTAGTAATTTCTGTGACTCATGCTAAGCATTGAATATAATCACTGAGGAATAGTGAATGAAGGCAAGCCTGGAGTTATGTCCTGGTTTCTGCGAGAGGAAAGATAATTTTCTTCCTAGTAGGTGGTGCAGTGCTATGTTTTGACTTTAATATGAGAATAATGCTGATTAACGTAACACCAGTGTTTTAGTTGTTGCTAAGTAATGCTTACCCTGATCAAGGACTTTTCAGTCTCTCATGCTCTGCCAGTGAGGAGGGGCACAAGCAGCTGTCACGGTCACTTGACTCAAGACTGGCTGAAGGGATATTCCATACCATAGAATGTCATGCTCAATATATAAGCTGGGGGGAGTTGGCCAGGGAAGGCCATTTGCTGCTTGGGAACTGGCTAGGCATTGGTCAGTGGGTGGTGAGCAATTGTATTGTGCATCACTTGGGGTTCGTTTGTTTTATTCTCCTCTCTCTATTAATTTTTATTGTTATTATTATATTTTACTTTATTTCAGTTATTAAACTGTTCTTATCTCAACCTGTGCAGTATTAACTTTTTCTCCAGTTCTCCTCCTCATCCCATGGCAGGGGGTGTGAGTGAGTGGCTGCTTGGTACTCAGTTGCTAGCTGAGGTTAAACCATGACAAGTTGATGAAATATGAAATTTTGAGAGGCAAGACTGCAGTGGATCATTTTGCTTAATGAATGTATGAACCTAAAGAGGGACTTGCACTTTTTTGATTCAGCATATTTGCTCACATTTCTTCAGCTTGGGTTTCAATATCGTACTTTATGGACTGGGCTCCAAGCGTGATTTGTTGGAGAAGTTTCGTACCTCTCTGCTCCAGGATTCTGTTCACCTTGTGGTTAATGGATACTTTCCCAGCATCACTGTGAGATCTGTAAGTGTGTGAAAAGCTTATGGGTTTAATTAATCATCCTGTGTTACAGATACCTCTGAACTCCTTCACTGTAAAATGTTAAGGAAACCTGCTGCATCCTGTAACAGCAGACTTTTGCATAAAAAACAGTTCCTGTCTCTTTTAAGAGTTTAAAGAAATCGGCCCATGCATTTTCCAAGGAACTGCATTAACTCCCATCATTAATAGATGGGACTAACAAGATACTCATAAATAAATATTTATTAGTCTAAAGCCTTACTTTATGTCACTGTTTTGAAAATGGGTAGAAATTTTTGGTATATGTTGACTGTTTTGGGGATTTGATGGCAAAAGTCCGGTTACCTCCCTCCATGACAGTTAGGGTCTCAGTTTCAGATTTTCTGCACTAGGTTCTTCAGTGTCAGAGCCCTTCAGAAGAGGCTGTCATTTTCTTTTTCAGATTCTCAACTCCATCACAGAGGAGGTACTGGACCATATAGGGACATTCCGCAGCCCCCTTGACCAACTTGACTTCATAATTGAAAGGTTTAAAGAAGGTAAAATAACTAACCTTATACATAAAAATGTTAGAGTCCACTTACTGTTAGGAGAGCCTGGATGTTTTCCTCCTTCATAGTTTTCCTGTGTACAGTCACAGTTTCTTATAGCTAGTATACATTCTTGCTTGTAATTTCTGCCACGTACATGAAAACACATATGCACCAGGAATATAAGTGTACATGATCCGAAGCATTACCTTATCCAGTCTTTCGCACATTAAGTTCTGTAGAAAGGGAAGGAGGAAGGCACAAGTGTTCTAACAAGACAGAGGCTCCTCAACCCTATGGAGGAGCCATAAATTATAATAATAAACTGAAATTATCACCTCCCTTGCATTTAGCACACTGCATTTGTGCCTTATTTACATAATGCTTCTGTAGCCATGTATCTGCTGGTGGAAGATAGGATAGGTAAACTCCAGCTACATGAGGAAAGATGATTCTTAGTGGCTGCTTGAAGACCTGATACAAATCTTGCTGAACTCAACAGAACAAAGAACTTGCAGTTTGCAGTGGCAGTTGCTGACAGATATCAAGTCCTTTGAGCTCCTCTGGAAAAACATGGCCTGAGGGTCTTCCCATAAATTTAAGTATAGGCTGGATTAAGGCTTTAATGTGCATGGTTTATTCATTTAAATTTAATATATGCAAATACTGGCATTAAGATGAAATATTGCTTAGAAGTGTCAAACAAGCATTGGGTTCAAAAGCCAGATGAAACTGGCATTGCCACGCAGAATGCTTGCTGAATTCTTTTTGAATGTCTGTTTCACTGCTTATGTATACATACACAAATTGCTATGGAATGTGAATTGTGCGTGGTGTGGGTGTTTAAGTATTTACATTCTGATTTCCATTATTACCTTATGAGCATTTCAGGTGGGACTAAGTGAAAAAGACTGATTAATTGTGGTACCCACCTGAATCTACATAAATCAGTCTTGTGTAGTACACTATAGCTGATCTGACTGGGAGTCTGAGGAACTTTCAGTTTCCATTGGCAGTTGAGTTACATATTCATTTGCACAAAAGCTGGCTTCTTTTCCAGAATTGTTTCTGGACTCAGAAAACAGCTGTTCCCAGGGATAAGTACCACAGCAACAAGCAAGCTGGAAATTTTAACATCTACCATTTGCATTATCTAAGCTAAGTCTTTGTAACTTACTTTGAGGACTTAGTGGGCAAGATTTCCAATAAAGTTAGTATGCTTTGGATCCAAGTCTGAATAGAGAATGCATTTACATTGTGTGAGGAAGATCTTAAAGGTCCCAGTTGTGTAACTCAAAAGGAGTTAACAAACTCTGGTTAGACTTCCCTCCAAAAATACATTTGAATGACCTTGAATTGCAGGACTAAAAGTCACAGCTAAAAGGACAATTTCTGGTAAAAGCCACAAGCAAGTGGAAAGTGGATTTTGCAGTTTAAGCTTAAAGAGAAGAGCTTAAACTGCAAAAAGAAAGGTAGGTGTGATAAAAACTGTGATACACTGAACTGAGAAATTTTAAGTGCTCAGAAACATCAAGTGTGGGATAGAGATCAAAGCAAGCTGTAGAAGGAAAGTGATTTAATATTGGAGTGATGAATATGGAGCCTGATGGAACAGACTTATCCCAGGCTGCACTGGAAAAGGGAACCCGCTTAGTGTGCAGTTTCTTTTATTGGTTCTCTGCTGTTTTTTCTGATCTTGCAGATTCATCTTTAGAGCTCTATGTCCTCATTCATAACCTGGACAGCCAGATGTTGAGAGGAGAAAGAAGTCAGCAGATCCTTGCACAGTTATCCTCTCTGCCTAACATTTACCTCATTGCCTCTGTTGATCACATCAATGCTCCTCTCAGTAAGTCCCCTTGGGCCTGATGTAGCAAAGAGAGAAGAATCTGTGTTTTACTTTGGGGCTGCCAAGCCTGTTTCATAAGTTCATATATTACTGTTTATGTGTAGAATGATCTGGTGACGTATGTTTGTATGGTGGTAGCAGCTAGAAGACCTGATTGGAACTGTGGCTGTATTGAATCAAAACTATACAAAGATACTAAGAATTACGAGTCAATGATCATAATATACAGACAGACTTCAAGCTTCTGGCACCCTCTGATTTAGGGACTTACTGAAATGGAGATTAGATGTTACATCTGTCATTGCATCTGAACAATTTTGTTTGTCAGGCAGAAATTCTTTGCACTCTGCTGACTATGGAAGTATTGACAGTACATCATAGAATGTGTGATGTATGAATGTATGTACATAGAATGTATGATGATCGAATGTATAGTACAGTCATAGAATCACAGGATGGTTTGGGTTGGAAAGGACCTTGAAGCTCATCCAGTTCCAAGCCCCTTGTCATAGGCAAGGACACCTTCCACTAGGTCAGGTTGCTTAAAGCCCCATCCAGCCTACCTTGAACACTGCCAGGGATGGGGTAGCCACAGCTTCTCTGTGCAACCTGTGCCAGTGCCTCACCACCCTCACAGTAAAGAACTTCCTAGTATCTAATCTAAATCTCTCTCTCAGTTTAAAGCCATTACCCCTTATACTGTCACTACATGCCCTTGTAAAAAGTCCCTCTCCAGGTTTCTTGTAGGCTTTTTTTACATACTGGAAGGCTGCTATAAGGTGTCCCTGGAGCCTTCTCTTCTCCAGGCTGAACAAGCCTAGCTGTCTCAGCCTGTCTTCATAGGAGAGGTGCTCCAGCGATTTGAAGCTGGTATGAAAAAGGGATGTATGCAAATGTTTTGTTGCAGAGAATTTTTCTTGCATGAACTGCTAGTATCTGGGTGTATGTACTGTGAATTTCAGAAGGATACATTGTTTTCTCAGTCCTACAGTAGAACTTGCTTATTTAGCATCCTAGAAAAGCTACATCTCTGAATTTGGTCTGCGCTTTTTTTTTCTCTTTGTCTAGTGTGGGATCAGGCAAAACTAAGCCTCTACAACTGGCTTTGGTATGAGACAACGACATTTAGTCCATATGTGGAAGAAACATCTTATGAGAACTCGCTTTTAGTACAGCAATCTGGATCTTTGGCTTTGAGCTCTCTGACGCATGTCCTGCGCAGTCTCACTCTCAATGCCAGGTAAGACACTGTTACACTTCACAGTAGCACTTGCTGAGGATCCAGTCCTTTCTAGGTTACGCTGATCTGTAATTGCCAGGAGGCAGTCCCTGTTTTCTGACAGCAGTGTTCAAGATGAAGATGGTAGGACTGAGTTCTAATTGATTGGTTATTTTAAATGAACAGCATTTGGATAGCAAGCCTTGTCCAGTGTCAGGATTCATAACCAGGACTTCGTACTTGAGGGAAAAATAAGTTAGTATTTTGTGATAGAGGGGTGGGGGGTTGTGCTCGTTTTTGTTTGGGTTCAGTTTTTGGGTTGAGGTTTTTTTCCTTTTGATTTTCCCCTCTCCTCCTTTCACTTAGGGGGATATTCAGATTGCTTGCTCAGTACCAGCTGGAGAACAAAGACAACCCATCTTATCCAGGTGTGTACTCACCTTTTCTTATCTGTTTCAGTGTTACCATTGCCAGCTCAGTCATAGCAGCACTGGCTTTTGATATGCAGTGTATGTCAGCGGCAACAGAAGTGCTGTAACCGCTGGCTCAGTGAGACTCAGTGGCATGGACTTTTTCCAGTCGTACTGTGTCTGAATGACAGGAAATCAATAGACTGGCTGGTTCTGAAGAACCGCCTTTTACTGTTGTCTTCTGTTATGTTTCAACATGAACGAGGCAATTCATGGGGGACTGTGAAGTTAAAGCATTTAAATAAAGGAAGAATATGAATTTGCGTAACTAGCACATAAAGGACCAGGGAAAGGCAGGAGATTCTGTTCAGGTGCTGCTATATGAGTTCTCATGCGTCCCTGCTTTCTAGGTACATGTGGAATATTCTGTCAGTGTCTCTAACAGGTGCTGCAGGGAATATGAATAACATGTTAATAGTCAAGTTGGAAGTAAGATAGAAGAGTTGGAAATCAAGAGAGATTAACCTTGTTGGGAAGTGCATTTAAAGGGCTACTAAAATGCCATTAGGCAAACGGGGTGGCTGAAACGTTAATTCATCTGTTTTCCATTGATTACTGAAATACTAGGTTGGCTGTATACTTGAAAGAAGTGATGTTGCTGTACAGTGCAGTCTAAGACAAAGCAAGATTTGTAGGAGGAAGCTGTATTGTTACGCAAAAAAAATCTGTCAATCTTACCACTTCAGTTTCTTGTTCTTGTCTTTTTCTCTCACCAGGACTGTCTTTCCAAGACTTCTACCAGCAGTGTCGGGAGGCTTTCCTTGTGAACAGTGACCTGACACTCAGAGCACAGCTGACAGAATTCAGGGACCACAAGCTCATCCGGACCAAGCGAGTGAGTTGGGGGGAAAAGATAATTCTGGATATTCTGCCGCCTTAAACAAAAAGAAAAGATGCTTACTTGCTACTAAGTTATCCCTAAGACACCACTCTGAGCTTGCAGTGAGGCTGTACTGTTTGAAGCATCTAGTAACCAGCAAAGAGCTGAAATTCTGTAATGGCAGCTCTTTCCATGTCTCCAATTAGTCAACACCCTTTACATGGACAGGGAGCTGTAAAAATACAGCATGCTTTGGTTACTCAGCAACCTACAGGTCTCTTCTTCCTGAAAACCTTGAGAAGTAATAGACTCTGGAGCCTGATAATCTGCTTCCAATAGTTACCTATATTTGCACGAGGGAAGAATGCAAGCTAGTCCCATTAATGAGGCAGTATAGTAGTTCTAGATATGGGGACACAGTGTTGAGGAGCTGCATAGTGTCAGACTAGCATAGCCCACCAGAAGATTTCTTATATACTGACTTTTCTCAGTATTTGTGCATTTCCAGTGTTGCTCAAGTGAAGTATTTCTGGTTTTTAGTAATATAGTCCTCCTGAGTGCTGGCCAGCTTTCACCCAGACTGCAAATAAACATTGGCACTGCAGTGCTGTCTAGTGGCTTGCATTGCATTGTGCACCGGTGTTAACAGAATGTGTATGTCTGTTCTCAGGGAGCTGATGGTGTGGAATACTTACTAATTCCTGTAGATGACAGTACGTTGACTGACTTCTTAGAGAAAGAGGATGAAGATGTGTAACGTCTCTCTGTTCTCAAAGTGTCTGTGGCAATTGCTCTCGAGGGCTGCTGGAGAGGGGCCTGTGCTCTGATCTCTCTCCCTCCAACCCCAAGGCTGCTGGACTACTTACTGAAATGTAATAATTGTAATGAATGATGCTCATTGTTCAACTACTTCAGGTAGTTTGAAATGTTGACTTTTGTAAGTGAGGCATCTCTTGCTGTGTAGATTTGTCTGGGTTGTCTCTTAGCTCAGATGATGCCTTCTTCATATCTATGCAGCCACCCTTAGAGCCAGAAAAACAAACTTGGTAAGATTGTGCCTTCTGCTCTTACCTCACCAGCCATGAGGGTTTGATTGGAGCAGTTTACTTGGGAAGTGCAAATCTCTAGAAGGTCAGAGCTTTAGTTTGTACCAGTGGTGCAACTTTTCTCAACTGAGTGCTTTCCAGTACTCCTCTACCAGTTAGGCAAGACTAGCTTCCAGTGTATGAAGAAGCCAAGATTTATAATGGTAAGAGACCTGCCTTGAATGCATGAGAGACTAATGGGTTTGGGACACACTGTGAGTAACTTACTGAATTCTGGCAATAGAACTGAAGGACTTGCCCCAAACCCAAGATAATCAAAACTGTCATGGACTTGAGTCATTGCATTTCGGGGAGAGTGAGAGGATCCAGCTTCTTTCATCTGCTTTCCAAGTTTAAATCCAGGAATAGGAAGAGGCTATGAAGTTTTTCTGTTGATTGTTTTAAAAGCTTGATTGTATATATGTATTTTTTTTATATCAGGAGAGTCTTCTGATCCTGGAAGAGGCCTTAAGTGCCACTTATAAACTCTCCCTTTTTTTAAGCCCTCAGAGGCTGGGAGACTGCTGAAGTTTGACAGCTTGCTTTCACTTTTTTTCTCAGGTATGTGGGAGTAAAAACCCTATAGTTCCATCAGCTGAAGTCTGCCAGCCAGACTTCAGGGACTTTGTATGTCTCATATTTGGTAGCTGTGTTACAGCTCAGTGTTGTAATAGTTCAATCAAATAAAGTACTTTCCTAATTTTCATTAGCTTGTCTTGTCTTCCACAGTCTTTGTTACAGGAAGATAGTGATACTTGTGGCAGTTGTGTAAAAGCCTCATTTGCATTATTATGTCAAGTATCTCTTCCAGTCCTCATGCAGAATTCAAGCCAATCAGTAAAAATAATTCCATTACCTTTTAATACCATTATATAGCTTTTGAAAAGAACCAGAACATGTGTTCTGTAATTCTATCATATGGAGTCACATTGTTATCTGGTCTGCCCCTCACTGACAGAAGCAACAGATAGGTTTTACAGCCTAACCTCTGTGTGTATTGAAAACAGGGTATCTCCTTATCCGACTGAAAATTTGATTCTTCAAACATATCACCTAATTAGCTTTGCTGGAGAGTCTGATGGCAAAAACTGGCAGGTGCCAGCAGTACTATCTAGCTTCCTCCCCCAGAACATTTTCCAATGGATGTTCTCTTTTGGCCGCATTTGCGTTTCCATTTTACAGGCTGCAGTTCCAGAACTTTGCAAAATGCATCGGATCCCGCCTGTCACTACTTAGGCCACCATCAGAATCACTACAACTGGGATCAAAACGTTGTGTCTTACCCTATGTCTGTAAGTTAGGTGTAGCGTTCAAGAGCAAGAACTCTGCCACTCGAAGAGATGTGTTCTTGCGGGGGGAGGCGGGGACACAAGGGAGGAAACCATGCAGTCCTTTGACACTCCACAGTTCCTATGAAACTCAGGAATCTAATTTATGAATGCATATGGAAGATGCCACCTGATGTGTTCGCAGGTAAGTGATACTGTGGTGTATTTTCAGTGCAATTAATATCTGGTTTTCTAGATGTGAAATTTACTTTTATGAAACACTAAATCATCCTGAATGCAGAGTTCTCTGCTAGCAGTTTTGGTAGACTACCAGATGTCCATGCAGCCTTCCTTTTGGCCTGTAGGAGATACCACACATCTGCTAAGTGAAGATGGAGTTTGAATCGGTTTTTTTTGGCTTCTGCTGATTCTGTGTCACAAGCATGCAAGCTACAGAAAATTACTGTGAATTAATTCCTGTGGGGTTTTTTGTGTTCCAAAGTATTTTATCCTGATTTCATTATGTTTCTGGACACATCACCCCATCTATGTATTAAATTTTTTGTCTCGAATTTTGTGTATGTATTAACGTAACAGCATTTTAATGTCCTCTGTAGCAATACAGAACTGTTGGATTTGGAGGAAAACTTCTACAGTCCTTTACTTGGGATAGAAGAAATTTCTTCCCACTTCCTCAACTTAGTGAGAGGTTTTCCTAGTATTGATAATAATAATGGTCTTTATATAGCCTCAGTAGCTTCAGATCATACTGGAGTCATTTTTTTCCCACTTACACTTAAGTGGAACAGTGCACACAGAATTATGCAGTAAAGACATGGCTTGATGAGCCAGTTTTATTAACCAAAAAAGATAGTACCAAGATCTTTACAAACTTGCAGTGGAAATATTTTCATTTTGTTTAAATACTCCTGTGGTAAGCACATAATCCAGAGATGGTAAGGTATGCAATTGGGAGATTTCTTGTTTTTTCTTAAAAGAACCTGAACAAATAGAACATAACAAGAACCCCAACTTACAAAATAAAACCCAAGCTTATCAGTGGTGAAAACACTACTTGTGCAGTTTTAGTAATGCTGTAATTAAGAGCCATAGTTAAAGAAACTGTTTTAAAAAAGAAAGTAACAAAAGCACATTAAATTCATTTACATCTTTGTTAAGGAACTGAGTTTTAACCTTCCACAGGTTTTCAATTGAGAGTCCCTCTAAGAAAAAGCCTTAAATCTGCATTAATGGTAGACTTGCAATTGAATACTAGTACCAAATACCCAAATTGTGTTCTATATTTGCATATGACTGGTGTCTTAATAAAACTGCTAATGCAAATGGATGATCCATACCCTTTCATTAATTACTATCAGGTTTATTAGCTAAAATACCAGTGACTTGTACTGACATGATCTGACATAACTGCAGTAGGGCAGAACTGCTGTGTAAGCTTAGAACTGGAGACAAGTCAGGTTTTTATATTTCACCCAAACCCATCCTCGAGTATCTTGTTACAAAATATATGTAATTAGACTATGCAGTAACAGTAAATTTATTTAAGCGCAGCCCACTAATTGAGCCCAGTAATTAAAATCAGCCTTCTGTAGTCCAAGCCAAGCATTTATTTGACGGATGACAAAATATATCTCAGACTCTAGGGGAACATATAACATGATCATTTTGTACTGAACCAATTTAGAGCATCTTCATTAAGCTTACAGGTGGATTGGTCTGCGCACAATACCATGAAACTCTTGACTGAATTCTCTCTTTTGGTTTTTTTTTTCCTTATGCCACCTGGAGGGGATCTCTGTCTTTCTCAGACACGACTATGTTGACTTTGTTCTGTAGCTGGATAGCTAGCATGTCACGCAGCTCTGTCAAGAAGCCTCGCTCAGTGTTGCTGTGCTCACACAGAATGACACTTATCCCATTGGCGACTGCATCCAGAACATCATGGTGGGACATCTCTCCTGCCATTTGGAGGAAGAAATGCTATGTACATCACTAACAGTACAGTGTAGGTAACCAGTTCTTTGCAATGTATACAGAATCTTAGCTAGAAGCTGGGAAAATGTAACTGGGGATATAGCCCATAAGGGGGAACGCAACACCATCTGCTCAGCGTAAGAACATGGAACACTCCTGCTCTAGTGCCCCTTGAAGGGCTTTCAGCTGATACCCCCCACGTACAAGTAAGACAACAACATAAATTCCTTCCTCTCTTTGAATAGATTCTGCCATTTGGGCAGGAAAAAGTATGTGAGAGTCATTTGGAAGTGGACTGTCTGGATGACATGTGAGTTGCTATGATGCAAGCACAGCAATTGGGAAGCCTTGCAAAGAAGTCTGAGGGTCAGCTCTCCAGGGCTGTGTGTTAAGGGGGAAATGGAACACATCTTACCAAAGAACTTGCTTGAACTAAGTACTAAAAGAGTGCAAGGCAGCCTTCACATTGTTGAGCAAGGTGTAGGGAGTAGCTATCCTACTGTTGGAAAAGAGGATAATGGACTACATGTCCCTTTGGTCAGATATACTATGGGGTTCCTTTGGAAGACTCTGTGGACTACATTATATTCCATTTTCCATTAGAGAATTCTGTAAAGAACTGAGGAAATACTTAGTATCTTGCCAAAGGAGAAACACACAAAGGTTGCAGCAGACTGCCATCAACACTGATTCTGTGTTGAAGTAATGCGTGCATAGCAATGTTTTAATTCAAATAACCATCACTATGCCACACAGCCATCTGATCCACATTACTTCTACTTTAATGTTATTTATCATTTCAATAACTATTTCTCAATTATTACAGGTAATTATGTCCAAATCTTTCAACAGCCGGTCAACTCTTTTTTTCCTGTCTTCTCTTCTAGTGACTATTTTTATAAAGATAACAAACATAATCTTTTACCTGTGAGATAGAGATCAGCTTCCACTCCCTTCAGGACACTGCTCCCAGAACCAGCACACAGAGCAGTTTTCTTCACTGGTGATTCTGCGGGATATAAAGGTGTCGCAGATTAACTGTGTCCTTCTGTCCAGCTCTCACATCAGTATTGCTATTGATTGTTTCACAATAATTATACCTTGCTTTTAGGGTCAATGTAAATTTGTTGGAGAAAGAGACACATCTGTCAGTTTGAACGAGTCATGGGCCTCTAACATCTCTGATATCACAGCAAAATCCTCTGTGTGCTAAATAGATGTGTAGATTTTCTTTTTTCTTTCAAGGGGCAGGAAGGTTTGTGGAAAACTACAGCATGGAGGCTGGCTGCTGGCTAGTTCTCTGCTATTGAGGTGTTATTTAGTGAGGTTTCTGAACCCTTTAATAGGCTGGTACCCTTTCGAGGACTCTCATGTTCCACCATCATTAGTTTTCCAACTAATGATGCCACTAAGGAAGGATTTTGCCTCTGATATAACTATTTTCTAACTTTTAGCTCTCGAAAGATCATCTCAGTGCAGACTGAGAGCTGCTCCATGCCATTAAAAATTTGCCTGTTTGCTATGATTGATGATTCCAAGCTATTACATATGTGACAATGCCAGGGAATTTAATTCTTCATATGAATATATTATATTCACTAGGGAGAGGGGGCACAGAACACAGTTTTCAAATTCTATTAAGGTTGTACAGTATGTTGCCATGCAATTCCTGTTGATTGGAGTCACACCACTACAAACCCACACCATAATGAGAGTCTTCAAAATAGTTCAGGGTTTTTTTAATGCAACTGATAGTGTAAGAGTCTTCTAATAAGACTTCTCGCTCGTAAGTTACAAAGGGTTCTCAATAAATTTGCTCTCACAAATTCTAACAGCTGTGCTCCTTGGAGATTTGGATAGGTAATTGGGATATGAGGATGCCTGCTCCATGTTTACCCACTGTCTGAGCTAGGATAGTTCACCTTCTTTGCCACTATTTCTCTTTCATCAGTGTGGATGGTTGCATGTTCATAAGGATACCATGAAGTGCCTTATTATTTTAAGGTGCTTTGAAATTTACCATTCAGTCACAGAAGGAAGAGTACAATGAAATGGTACACATGTGTCTGACATCCCAGGGGGAAAAAATCTTAAGTCATTTCACCAATTATTAAAAAGGATGTCTCATATTCAACTTGTGCTGTCCCTTCTTCACAGTGACATCTGGCATAATCTAGAACTTCCAAGTGAAAAACACAGATGAAATTCTTTTTGTGTGATTGTGTCACGTAACTACTAAAATGCTGTCTCTTGTCTTTTAACAGTGCTTCATACTACCTGGAAGTGAAAGTATCCAAGGCAGCAGTACTTCACACACTCATGCTCACACTCACACTCCTTGTCTTGCTGGAACACTACTGCTAATGGATAGTCTTACTTGCAGGCCTGTTTACCTAGTGTCTTGCCCGTTCCCACAGCTAAGCGGATGTGCGGTAATTTTAGGTGGCTTTTGATACGCTCAGTTATGTCCAACAAGGACACTGGCTCTCTCAGCGTGCACAGACGTCCCATTCCAGTATGGGGAAGCAGAGGCTGAAAAGAAATTAAAATTACTGTGAGAAAACTGACGCCGGAAGTTCCCTTCACTTTCCATGTTGTCCACAGATGAGTATCTTGGGCACTCAGGAATGCCTAGAACTTTGTATGTAGTATTCTCGAATGTAACTTACTAACTACACCAGATACGGAACTGACTAGGTTTAGTGCAGGCCACGCAGCTATTTTCATTGCTCTGGAAAATGTGTGGCTTCAAATCCCCACAGACTAGTATTTCAGAGCACTGACGGGACAGCGTAGGAAACCTATGATGCTACTGACTACTGGATTTCAGTGTTCAGAGCGCTCAGCGCACACAAGTAGTACATTCACTGGAAGCAATACATTAATTTGTTACCTTTTGTAATAAGAGAATCTCAGTCCTCTGATAAAGGCTGTTCTGGGACAATAATGCTACCACCTTCAACAGTGCTTTCTGAGAGCAGTTCAAACTGACTCTTGTTTGCTCCTCACCTTCAACCCTGAGGAAAGATATGGTTGGTGCATTCTCAGAAACTATACAGAATTTCAGCTTCGTATTAATTTAAACCAAAGCTATTCTATCTCTGTGGTTATTCTACCACAGAGAAATGAAACAAGAAAGCATTCTAATAGCCTAGCCCAGTCTAGTCTACTCTCGTGGAAGAAACAGACACGGGAATTTAACTCAACTGTCCTCTTCAAATATCTTGTTAACACTCATCTTTACCAGCTCTAGCCTATGTGATGCTACACTGGAGTCACTGTTATCATTTAGTAGAACATAGATTGATCAGAAAGGGATCATAATCCCTTAAGTTTCTATATCTGTTGCTGAAAAGAAATAGCAGCAAAGCACAAAGGAGCAAAGAGATTACGACAATAAAATACAGTTCCAGCAACTCACTCTTTCAAACAATGGAAAGAATGCAACATTAGAGAGTGAAGCAGATACCTGGCAGGGAGAGTAGTGACACATGAGATCTCTTGGATATCTTTGATTTTGGACAGCACCGTATCTAGTTGCTCAGTGTTGTCTGTGCAGAATTCTACCCGGTGAGTGCCCTCAGCTGGACAGCTTGGTGCAGTTGATGGACGCAGAGGGACAGAAGTACAGGCACCTGAGAAAACAGTACAAGATTGCTGCCTTAGAAGGCTGGCCGAGTATCCTAATACTGATTTAGCACATATGATAAAGAGATACAACAAAAAGGTGCAAGTTTTACACAAGAATCCATTTTCATTGATGAGAGCTGAGGACTTCCAGCCCAGTTGTCTCCATTAGGCACAATCTATTTTAAGGGCAAAGCAGCTGCTGCAATATAAAATTTGTCATTTTTAAGGCCATCCACTTTATCCGAAGAACAGTACAAAAGCACAATAGTTTCTGTTTTGAAAATCAGGCTGGAAAGGACAAAAATGTTTTCATTTATGAACCTTGATACAGAATAAAAATCTAGAAGAATTTCAGATACCTTAAGTCTTTTGCAAACAATGAGATCTTGCCCTTTACAAATTCACGGTGGCGATTTAAAGTCAGTGTTCTAAACTTTGCAACCAAGATGGACAATAAATATGCTGCACCAGTTTCAATAACATTTAATAGTACAGTCATGCATCTGAAAAGCTCTTCTAGTGTTTGTGTTTGGTTTTCCTCACCAAGATCTGTTCTGTATACTCAGGATACTCAAAAGAACTCAAAATTACTGGAGAAAGAAAAAAACCCCTCTTCAAAGCATACCTGTAAAAGCTGGAAGAAAGGAAAGTGAGGAAAAGCCCAACATACAATAGCATATACTGATTAATACTGTTAACCTTTTTGTTTGTTTAACAGAAGCTCACCAAGTCCCTTTGCTAGCCAGTCATTGACTCCATGAGGTATGGCATCATATGCTGTATGCGGAGAGTAAATCCCAATTCTGTGCTCCAGGGCTCGGACAACCAGCCGTTCCTTCCAGGTCTTCCACGTTACTCGCTTGAGTGGTGTGAATACAGGAGGGTGGTAAGAAAGAATAAGGTCTGCCTTCTTCTGCACTGCCTCTTCCATCACTTCCTCAGTGAGATCGTTAGTGAGGAAAAGGGTGTTCACAGTGTGGGGAGGACTTGGTTCCACCAGCAAGCCCACACCGTCCCAGCTTTCAGCCAGAGAGAGGGATGCAAAGTCATTCAGGGCTGAAACCAGCTCACCAAGATTCATGAGGGAGCGTGAGGGCAGGTGTCCCAAAGCACGGATGCAGCGCAGAGGGCGGTGCAGCAGCTGCGTGCCAGGCAGCAGCATGCAGCAATCTGTAGAGGGAGTAAAACCGGCAGGGATAAGCTCAGGTGACCGAGTGGCAGAAACAGCAGCGCCAAGCGCGTTTATGCTGCGAACGCCGCCACTCCGACGGGGACACCGCGGCCCGGTGTCCTCTAATCGCCGCCGCGAGGAGCCGCACCCACCTCACGCTGCAGCAGGGCCCGGGCTGCGCGATGGAACCTGCGCTGGGGCCTGCCACTTCCGCTGCGCTGCCGGACTTAGGGGCCGCCTATCCGTAGCGCTGTGCCGTGCTGCGCCGGGGGCGAGGTGCGGCGATGGCGGCTGGAAACTTCCTGTGTGCGTGAGAGTAACCGGGGAGCCGCTTCCCGCCGAAAAGCGCAGGGCTGGAGTCCAACCTCGTCAGGTTTGGTCGAGGCCGCCGTGTGGTCGGACAACGGTGAAGCGGCGGGGAGGCGGCGGAGGGCCGAGAGGGCGGGCCGCAGCGTCCCGATAGGGTAGCTTGGCTGTGGAGGGGCCGGGCCGTACCGTGCCATGCCATGCCCCGCCCCGCGACGGGCTGGGCGGGAAGCCGGGGTAGGGGCCGCTGCTGGCGGTCTTCCGGCTTCCGTTTGAGAGAGGCCTTGCCAAGGCTGAGGCCATTCAGGGAGGGCAGAGGACTGAGAGGAAATCAGCGTGTGGAGCTGTTGGTTCCTACACAGCTGCTGTTCTGTTAGCAGAATGCCAAGCGCCTTCTTTGGAAATCTTGCTGAGGGAACGAAAAGTTTGATGCTGTGCTTGTATGCAGCTGCTTGTCTGTTGCAGGCACGCACAGCTGTCGGAAGGCGGCTCCAGATCGCACTTCTGTTTAGGGACCGGCATGTGGGTTTTAGCTGTTCGATTCAGACCTTCAGAAAACCATCATCTTTGAGACAGCTGTGATTGCCTGGTGTAAACATTCGTCTTAGGAAAGTGTGGGGTTTGCCCCCCATCCCCTTTAAGTATCAGGGAAATAGCAAGGAGGTAATGCTAGGTTATTACTTAAAAAAAATAATTGTAAGATGTTTTAAGTATCGCGGAAGTATCTGGAGAATCAGATGTGTAGGATGTCTGCCCAGTAGCAGGGCAGTTTTGCTGATCTTTGTTTATATATACATATATATATACATATATATATAAAAAAAGCTCTTCCAAAAGCTTAAGGTAGAATTTCTTAGAGAAGTATTTTAATTTTACCATAAGGCTAATTTTTAAGGATATAAATGATGATTATGATGAATTTTGTACTCTGACGTGAATTCACTCAGGTTTATGTATTTTTCTGGACAATCTTGGTGCTGTTCCAGATGCATCCTCAAAGCAAAACAGCCAGGAGTGCAGAGGATGATGTGAACACCACCTGATCTGTCAGAGAGGAGGTGCAGTGAGTACAAGAGGTATAGACTATTTGTAAAACTCTGTTAACTTCTCAGAATAAGTTCTTTTAACACAGGATGTGAGGGGGCTTTGGCAGTCTTTTCTTTCTGCCTTAACTTGTGTTGTTTGAGGGTGGGGATTGTTGCTTTTTTTCTGCAGGACTTAATAGATTTTTTTTTTCTTTTTCCCTCTCCCCAAACAAAAGTAAATGAAGTTAATGAACCTCTGAGAATGAGATCCCTGTAAATGTGCCTTGATGACAGTTGTCCACTACCATCTCTCAAACTAGATATTTACAGTTTGAAAGAAGCACAGTCTGTAATAGCCTCAGTGATAGCACGTACTCTTTTTGTTAATATTTTGTCTGTTTTCTTGTGTTTGTGGGGTTTTTTTAAATAGCTGAGTAATTTCACAACTTCTGTGAGTGAGGGTTCTTTTTTTTATAGGTGAGGTTGTTGTTACTTTGAGTGAAGGTGCTTTTGGAAGAGTCGTGGAATGCATTGATCACAAAGCGGAAGTCCTTAATAAAAGGAATATTTCTTACTCTCACAGTGCCAAAAGAGGAAGGGTGATAGTGAGGGGACAGGAGTGGAAGCCGTGAGGGGTGAGGAGAGATCTAGAGGAGGGGTGGCCATTAGGGAAAATCAGGAGGGGAGAGTTGAGGCTGTCCTCAGGATGCAGGATGGGCAGCCTTGAGAAATTGTGCGGGGACAGAGGGGTTAGCTGTGAGGGGAGAGGTGGGGCAGTCATGGGGGAGATCAGGAGGGGAGATCATGAGGCAAGAGGTGGCGCGGACATGAAGGGAGATCGTGAGGGGAGAGGTAGGGCGGTTGTGAGGAGAGATCTTGAGGAGAGAGCAGGGGTAGCCATGGGCCATGAGATCTTGCAGGAAGATGATGCGTGGCCATGAGGCATAGGGGCAGCAGCTATGTAGCATGGGCCACTATGAGCAGGCCAATGAGGGGTGGCTGTGACTGGAGATCATGAGGGGCAGCAATGAAGGGAGATCAGTTTGCTCTCAGTGACATGGTTTATTGGTGGGCTTGACAATCCTGGACTTACAGTTGAGCTCGATGATCTTAGAGGTCTTTTCCAACCTAGTTGATTCTATGATTGCATGAATACAGGAGGATGCTGAGAAAGAATAAGGTCTGCTTTCATCTGCACTGCCTCTTCCATCACTTCCTCAGTGAGATCGTTAGTGAGGAAAAGGGTGTTCACAGTGTGGGGAGGACTTGGTTCCACCAGCAAGCCCACACCGTCCCAGCTTTCAGCCAGAGAGAGGGATGCAAAGTCATTCAGGGCTGAAACCAGCTCACCAAGATTCATGAGGGAGCGTGAGGGCAGGTGTCCCAAAGCACGGATGCAGCGCAGAGGGCGGTACAGCAGCTGCGTGCCAGGCAGCAGCACGCAGCAATCTGTAAAGGGAGTAAAACCGGCAGGAATAAGCCCAGGTGACCGAGTGGCAGAAACAGCAGCGCTAAGAACGTTTATGCAGCGACTGAGGAACCGCCGTCCCGCCTCCTGCAACCGCCGCCGCGAGGCTCCGCCCCCGCCTCGAAGAGCAGCAGGGCCGGGGCTGCGCGATGGATCCTGCGCAGGGGCCTGCCGCTTCCTCCGCGCTGACGGGGTTAGGGACCGCCTCTTTGCAGCGCCGTGCTGTGGGCGGTTGGAGCCCTTCTGCGTGCGTGAGGGGAGCCGCTTCCCGCCGAAAGACGCTGGGGTGGGGTCCAACCTCGTCAGGTTTGTACGAGGGCTCCGTGTGGCCGGGCGAGGGTGAAGCGGCGGCGGAGGGCCGAGCGGGCGGCCGCGCTGCAGTGGGGATTGCGGACGCTCTACGGCCTCCCGACAGGGTAGCTCGCCTGTGGAGGAGCCAGGCGGCGGCAGGGGCGAAGGGTGAGCGGGGTGAGGATGAAGGAGTCAGGGCCCGAGGCCGCTGCTGGCGGTCTCCCGGCTTCGGTGAGAGAGAGGCCTTGTCAAGGCTGAGGCCAGGCAGGGAGGGCAGAGGACGGAGAGGAAATCAGCGTGTGGAGCTGTTGGTTCCTACACAGCTGCTGTTCTGTTAGCAGAATGCCAAGCCTTGCTGAGGGAACGAAAAGTTTGATGCTGTGCTTGTATGCAGCTGCTTGTCTGTTGCAGGCACGCACAGCTGTCGGAAGGCGGCTCCAGATCGCACTTCTGTTTAGGGACCGGCATGTGGGTTTTAGCTGTTCGATTCAGACCTTCAGAAAACCATCATCTTTGAGACAGCTGTGATTGCCTGGTGTAAACATTCGTCTTAGGAAAGTGTGGGTTTTGCCCCCCATTCGCTTTCTTTAAGCGATTTTGTTCTACTCCTTTCTAGTTCTGCACTACAGGATAGGGTAGAGCGAAAAGAAATAAAACTAGAATTCCACGTATGTGCTGCGCCCTTGCGTATTGTAGAACATTTTTCCCCAGAGTTGCTTGAATGTAAAACTGCGTGCTGTAAAATCATAGAACCACACAGATATTTTAGAGTCCAAAAGAGCTGGAAAAAGGTGGAAAAAACCTCAACAAATTTGTTATGTTTTCTTGGCAGGAAATTGCTGTATGCAAATCTACCTGAGCTGTCTGATGAGTAGACATGGTGAGAACAACAACACTTTTTTATATTCTTGTTCTTTCTGAAACAGTCATCTCTGGGACAGTGATTAGCTACTCTGCATCTCAGAGAATTGCACGTTTTACTCTGCTGTGAAGAATTTCTAACCAAAAGTTTAGGTTTTCATTACAGATTTGTACCAGGATATTGTGAAAAGGGAAATAGGTCGGTTGACATCAGTATGAAGTATAATTACATTTTTGGGTCTAAGATCCTATATTTTAATCCTGCTTTGGCTAATATTTGGTAGTCTGGTTGGGCTTGTTTTATCACAGAAGAGTTATTTAAGTTGCAGGCACATATCCCTGCTTGAGCGTGTGTAACCATCTGCACTGCAGGCTTTTTAAAGTTGAGCAAATCAGAAAATAAAGATAAGACTGTGTGTTTTGATTCTTCAACTGGGCAATTGAGTAATGGGGTAGGTCCAGTCTGCAAACAAACATTGTATGTCTGGAGTGTAATGGTGTGAAACAGAGCTTCTGCATTAGGATGGCAGACTTCATTTGTCCTGAGACTAAATGAAGCCAAGCGCTTTCTGGTGATTTCCCTGAAAATGTGGAAGCATTGTGACAGTAGCCTTGCCTGTGGCCAAATCCTGAGATAGTGGTTATTCGCAGTGGGAACTTGTGTTCTTGGTGGGACTGGGAAATTAAACTGAGTCTGTTAGTGTTTCACTGCTGATTTAATTATTATTTTCTGCCTTTTGCTCAGGCTGTCACACTGCATACTGATGTAGGAGATATTAAAGTGGAACTGTTCTGTGAGCGTACACCAAAGACTTGCGAAGTAAGTCAAGTTACAGGTGCAAGATTGCCTGGTGCTGAAACAAAGCAGTAGAAACAGCGAAGCCTGTAAAGAAGTGGCTTTTGCAGTTCATCTTTTCAGATACTGGAATAGAATCATAGAATGGTTAGGGTTGGAAGGGTCCTTAAATATTATCTAGTTGCAACCCCTAACATTTTAAGCTGGTACAGTGCCTATTCCACTTGTGGAATTGTGCACTGTGTCCAGCTGCCTAGAGTTCTACAGCCTGTTTCTCACGAGGCAACATTTAGTTAAGGGTCCCTGTTCTCCAAGTTCCAGCATCAACCAAAGCATCCTTTGTCCTTAACGGGAGGTACAGCACATGGCCTGGGATTCCCAGTTTCCTTGGGTTTGCTCACACTCAACGCAGATTAGGCGATACTTTAAAAGTGAGAACTGCTTCCTGGTTTGTCAGAGGCCCTGGTTTTGCTTTCTATGAGAAACTTAGCCTTAAATTAAGTTTTTTTTTAACTTACTAACAAAGCTGAGGCATGAAGTTATTGATTACAAAATTAGATTTACAAAATAAACATGTTGGATGAAAGTGATACTTCTGAGCATGTCTGGGGCTCCTTGTTTGTTCCTCAAGTCAGGCAACCTTCTGCTATCAGGTGTTTTGTTAAATGCTCTGATCTGTGACATTGTCAAAAGAGCGTATCAGCTATAATTTGTTGATGACTGTTCTTTGGCATTAGTTTGTGGAATTCACGTGGTCACGGTGCACAGCAGAGGCAAAAGGGTTGGTCTTGGTCTGGCCAATGCTGTCATTTTAGTAAGAGGATACTATTTCCGCACTGTTTGTTAATAGAATTTGTTTCATTTCTTTAGAATTTCCTGGCTCTTTGTGCTAGTAACTACTACAATGGATGTATATTTCACCGGAATATAAAGGGCTTCATGGTTCAGACTGGGGATCCATTAGGTAAATTCTTCTGTCTGGTTCTCTCCATAGAAAAAGATACATAACAAGAAATGTAAGTTAAAAAAAATCCTTATAACTATATATTAAAACAAACCTGTCAATAAATTAAAAATAAAATATAAGAATTACTGTATTGTTGATGGAGGTATTTCTGATGAGATTAGCTTTCTGTGGTGAGCCAGAAATGAGACAGAGCAGCTGTGACACTAGTTCTAAATAATTGTGCAGTAGCAAAGCATTCTACAAACTTTAGTTGATCCAGGTGTTTTCACTCAGTGTGATGGTTCTGACTTGCTAGCTGTTGAACAGGTAGCAGTTGCTACTGTGGTTTCTTGGGTTTCTTCCCAAAGGCTACACTGCCCCTAAAGCATTCGGGGAAAATGTCCCAGACAGTGTCAACTGTTTGGAAGAAAATCTGATTCAAATGTGTCTGTTTGTAATAACACTGAATTTAATTTGAGGCTACATCAGCGGTTGTTATGCTACTTAATGGGTGTTCCTTCTGTGTTCTGTCCCTGCTCTGTATAAAGACATGAGAATCCAAGCTCTTCCTCAAACAAATTATGGTCTATCTCTGGTCTTTGTTGTAAAATGTTGTAAAAAAACAGTACATAATTTATGGAATTTGTAGTCTGAAAGCGCAGTGATCTATTCTTGTGCTTCTTTGTCAGGCACTGGGAAAGGAGGTAACAGCATCTGGGGCAAGAAGTTTGAAGATGAATTCAGTGAATACCTAAAGGTATTTCTGTGCTCTCAATATGCAGTTACGTTTGCATCCTAATTTTCTTTACAGGTTGGAGAACGATCAGCATTGTGTTGTGCTGTATTAAATGGCTTCTTGTGTAATTGTAAAGCAAAGTAGAGTCCTGCAATAGAGGCATAGGAAGCTTGTTATTAAACTAGGAACAGACATTTCTGTACTTGTCAAGTTAGGTTTGAGGGTTTTCATCACTGAAAACAGAAGAACTTGTGACAAAGTATTTTTCATACACTGAAGGAAAGGAAGTAATTTTTCTTTGTAAGAGTTTGAGGAGCTAAGTGTGGACTGTGATGGAGTATCTTAGCAACCAAGATATGGTTTTGATGATGGCAGTAAGGCAGAGTGCTAATTCACAGAGCACTTTGTACATGTCACACATCTGTGAAAGCAAGGCTTGTTTCATGTGAAGTTTTTTCCCTTCTTTCAGCACAGTGTCCGTGGGGTAGTTTCAATGGCAAACAGTGGTCCAAATACCAATGGATCGCAGTTCTTCATCACTTATGGCAAGCAACCACACCTTGACATGAAGTACACTGTGTTTGGCAAGTAAGTGACCCAACTGCTTGCCTCCTCACTATAGTGATCTGTGATGGATGAGTATTTCAGGGCACATGCAATGCAAATTTGGAAGCTTCTGGTTCTAAAATTTTTAAAATATTGGATGTGTCCATATAAATGCATGCTTTTTCACTGTCAACAGAATTAGGTGCTCCAAAATGCTGGCCCCTTTTTCTTAGTAGTAGGGAATTCAGTGGAAAGAGGTGTATTAAAAATTCCCTCAGGAATGGAGCTTCCCCCCTCACACACACACACACACACACACACACATGCAGAGGGAGTTATTCCAGCATGCCTTTTAATACCTGCCTATACAAATGCAGGTTTATTTTAAGCCAGCTCCAGAAGAACCCAATACACAGTTGCAGAGTTTACCCAGAAGCAAGAATCTGATTTAGGACTGGATCTGAGGGTGGGTATGGTCGTGACATGGTCATGCTTCTGTTTAGGTGGAACTTCCTGTTGATCAGATTAAGATTTATGGAACTGACAGTATGTAAACTCAGGTGAGGTTAAGGTGCATCATTATTTTAAAACATTCTGATGTTAATAGACACTACTGATACTATATCACCCTTAAAGCAACTGCTTGAGCCTTTCAGATACTGCTTTTTCTGTCTCGGAATCATGGTAATGTCTTTTCTTCCGGTTGTTGTTAAAACCGTGGTGTACAAGTGAACCTGCTGAGGAAAAAGTTGTCTTTATTAAATGGAGTTAAATGTTCAAAGGAAATTACTGAAATGTGAAAATATATCTTCTACCCCTGTTTGTTGACATTTAAGTGTTGCTTTTTCTTTAAATTTCTGAGTTTGTTTAGAAGTGTGATTGAAGGTAGGTTTTTTTTAGACCTCTTTCTTATAAAAGAGTAGCAGCTCTGACAGATGAACTTTGCCAGATGAACTGCCAGTGGCAGTTCAAAATAGTCCTGCCTCAGTTGCAGTACCAGCAGAACAGCATATGTGTCCCTGTTGGTCCACAGTCCAGTGTCCTAGATTCAAAGACGTGATGCATCTGACTGAATTGAACTGTGAACAGCACGTGTTTTCTACCCATTCGTTACTTGATGGAAAAAACTTGCCAAGATTTACCAGAACTTTTTGGACAAAAAAGTACGAGATATATTAGAACAATCTCTCTTGCCACTTCCGCAGCCGGAGCAGGAAATCTGAAGGCATAAACCTATTTGTGTCATTAGACTTACACAGTTGTTAACGATTCTGTCCAATCTTGTCTTTGAGTTGTAAGGTTAGAAGTGGTAATCTCACATTCGGAAATTGATTTTCCAGACATAGGATTTTAGGATGTCACAGTGAGGTTTGGTATTACCAGCGTCTTGATGCTGTTTAAGCCTATACTATGATATGTCAGTCCTGCCTGCCAGGAAGTGCTGCCAGGGCCTTTATGCAGCTATGGTTGGTATAAGGTATGATGATACTGTCAGGTCAGTGGGAATTATTTGTATAGAATCTGTGGTGGATGCTTACTATTTCCTTTCAAAAGACATTATTTGCCATACGTAATGTAATGGCTGTGTTATTTGTATCATTTGCTTCTGAAGTCCTTGCCCTATGACACTTAACTGTAAAGTGCTTTGAGATATCTCAATTATGAAATTTAAATCATTAATAGAAGGTGATTCCTGGCACTTTTCTTCCAGAGTTATTGATGGCTTGGAGACCCTGGATGAGCTGGAGAAGCTGCCTGTGAATGAGAAAACCTACAGACCTCTTAATGATGTTCGCATTAAAGACATTACAATTCATGCCAATCCTTTTGCTCTGTAGCTGCAGAGTGCCTCGACACATTCTGTAGGGACAGATCAGATTGACTGCTGGATTATGGGGTTTAAAGTATCTTTCAAAAGGGTTACCTGAGATGGATCATACCTTTACTCATTGAACACAGGATCTTCAGGAGCTGTGATGTGGTTTAAGAGTTTTCACAGAGGAATCTGGTGTTTTAAAAGTCAGTTTTCCCAGAGTATCTTCCAGGATTTTGATTTTTAAACATTGCTTTTTCTACTGCTAAAATAAAAAAAAGATGTGAAAAGATATGGTTTTTTGCAAATCTTATTCTGCCTTAATTTTCTTAGTGACGCTGTGTTGAAACAATGTCCTTTGCTACAATTTCATGCTAATGACGTTTTGACCTTTCCTCGTGTAAATTCTAGCTTTCCTTCCTTTGTTGGTGTTTAGAAAAGTGAGTAAGAGACACTGTTTTTTTCCCCTAGGTGAAAGCAGTGACGTAGATAGATGAAACCCTTCTCTCCTAGGGGATTAAAGACCATGTTTAGAGAAGGGCTTGCTCTTGTTCTGCTGCGTTGAAATGGTAACCTCTTCAGCCTCTCCAAAGTGCGGATTGGAACCAGTCATTTTTGCCTCTGGTACAGTGCTTTTGGTATGAAAGAGTAAGTGTTTGCATCTTTACACAGCTGTTGATCGAAACTAGGTAAGCATGGGTTTACTGTAACTTGTTTTACATCACTTAATTGCACAAGCAATGGAGTAAACACAACAGAAGAGTAGTGACAAAAAGGCTGTGGTCAGGCTTCTAATCAAAAATACCCAGATACGCCTAAAATCATAAAAGATACCTGTGGCCAAGATGATGTTGAACAAATGAGAGAGCTGTTGTTTGGTCTTCTTTGAGACCAAATGTTGTTGGGTTCGGATAATTCCACAAGAAGGTACCGAGATACTTGGACTGTTGACTGGTCAGGAAGAAAAACAAAATGCATGTGTACATATGTGGGGGTGTGTGTATATTGCTGATCCTGTGTTCAAGGCAGTACAGTAAGCATAAAATAAACTGACTTAAGCAGGGAAAAGTGAATGATTTGTAGACATCAAAAAGGCAGTTCTGCACCTTGTCCATACTGAGGAAAGCCGTGTTCTACTCTTCCTTGTTGTAGATTTAAATAGTGCGTTTTGGCATCACTTTGTTTTTGTAAAGCAGGAAAAAATCAACTAATTTCCACAGAGGTTCACTCTCTGGCTGTGTAATATGTAGAGGGGAGAGGGTATATTTGTAGTTCCAGCTGTGTGTGGCCAGGGGATAGTACCTAGAGTTCCTGCATCCAACTCCTGCCATTCTGGTCTTCTCCCAGATCTTTTTTGGCTTCAGACAACATCACTTGGCAAAGACCATTCTTGTAGATATGCCTTGTAATTCTTG